>CAUYTI010048933.1:0-23351 GCA_963575145.1 Galago senegalensis
GTCCCAGCTACTTGGGAGGCAGAGGCAAGAGACTCGCTTGAGCCCAGGAATTGGAGGTTGCTGTGAGCTGTAATGCCACGGCACTCTACCCAGGGGGATAGCTTGAGGCTCTGTCTCAAAAAAAAAAAAAAAAAAAAAAAAACTACTTAAATCTTTCCACATTTGTGTTCCATTTATTAGTACTAAGTATTAAAGTACTATATTTTAAGATTTTCTTTAGTTTTAATTTTTTTTAAAGGGATACACAATCTGACAGAAAAAGCAAATATTAATTAATATGTGTATTGATTAAAATTATACATAAGAATATTTTCCTCCAAAATGCAACTGAGAAAAAGTTTGTTTTAATAATGTGGACAGGATTTTATTTTAGCAACATACAGATTCTTGCTGATTTAAAAAGAACCATCTGTTAAGAAGACTGTAAAATTTTTCTGTCTTTTGAGCTAGCATACGATAGCTACATTTTCAATCACTGACATTTTATCGCCTAGCTGTAGAATCATCATTTAATTGCCAGAAATCTGTCATTTGTTTGGTTTCTTCTAACATATAACAGATTCTTGTTCAACATTAAAATGAAAGTTCCTTTACATTCCTGTTTTGTTCTACCCTGGCATTTTTGCCATCGCCAGAAAGAAGGTGAAAGAAAATGAGGATATATACTCCGTAAGAGCAGAGACTTCATTCACTTTTACTAAGAGTTTCCAAGGGCTTGCTAAGTGACAGGCAGTGTGTTACGGGCTGAGAATATGCTGGCAAGTAAGAGAGACATAGTAGGCATCCACTCAATGTGGTGAACTGGCTTTCATTGATACATGCCTCAGATGCCAAACTTTGATCATCGTTTATCTTATTTAATTCTTGAAACTAAGTTCTACAGATGATGAAATTGAGGTTCAGAGAGGTTAAGTAAACTACCCTAGAGGATATAGGTAGTAGGGCTGGTAGCAGAACTTCACCCATAACTGTCTGACCCTACAGTCTAGGCCCTGTGCCTGATATTTTATTTCCCTGTTATTTTTTGTTTGTTTGTTTGTTTGTTTGTTTGTTGCCATCTTGGGACTGTTGTATCTCAAACTAGCAAGCTCATTCTTAGCCCTTTCTCACTGATACCCTCCACATGGGGAGATGGGTGCAGATATTCGTGTCTGTGTGTGAGGCACAGGCAGTGTGGTGATAATAAATTGCTTTAATTCTACTTGGTGTTAGAGATGGGTTTTTTTTCCTATGCAGTTGTTACTATCTATACTTACACTAACACTCTAAATTGACTAATATTACAAAGTAAATAATCATGTTTTCAGAGAAGAAATATTTTGCAGAGACTCCACTTACTAAAAACTTAGATTTTTTAGAATGTTGATTCTATTGGTGGAGGAGAAAGGGAGTACTATTTGTTCAGTTATGTTTTGAAGTCAACAGTGCAGTGTTCTTCACATTAGCTGATGTTGTTACATGAGTCAAGGGCAGTAAATTAGTGACAGAAAACAGAGATACTCTGTCCTGCCAGCAGCTCTATGGTGCGAAGGGCAAAAACTTGTGGGCACTAATTGTCAGTCTAGTTGTTAATACTTAAACAATTCATGTTAGGCCCATTTAGGCTACTAGGCCTTTTAGGCTACGCAACTATTTATAGGACACTTACTTTGTGGCAGGTAGTGCACTAGAGGCCATGGATACTAGAGTGAAGCCTTGTTATAGAGGGAAAGACAGAAAATAAAAACTACTTCCAATAACTTAGCTGAGACTAAGACAGGGGAGTGGATCAACAAAGTTAGCCTTGGTAACTTAGGGACCTAATCTCCTTTAGGGGGAAATGTACTTGAAAGGAAAAGGGCTTTGGATTTAAAACTTTTGGTTTGAATGACTGTGTGGTTTATATCATATACCTGGCCCATAAGTGCTATTTAATAAATATCTGTTGAGCAAGTTTATGAATGTATAAATGAGTGAATGAACAAAATGAATACTAATTATCTTTGTCTAAATAAGCATAGGTTTTGAGATACTATAATAAGTCATTGTTGTCTCTGTGTGTGTTTTTTTTGTGTTGCCTTGACCTACAACTTGAGAACCATTATCCAAGGGGAAATTAAAATTAAGACTGAAGAGTCACAGCTCAGGTAGGGCCAGAGTGTTGGGGGCAAGTCTGAGACCAGTGTCCAGTGACACCGGCAACTGGTTAACCATCCTAAATGGGCAAGCCTATAGCAGGGAAGAGCAGGAGAGAGAGACCTCCATCTCTTGTGGAAGGTCTCCCTCTATCGACTTAGAAGATACCAGTTTTCTTTTCTTTTCCTTCTTTTTTTTTTTTTTTTTTTTTTTGAGATTAAATTAGCCTGACAAGTATTATCTTTAAAATGAGTTAGGCCAGATCTTCTTTGCGGTAATATATTGAGATAATGGTGGGGAGAGAGAAAACTATTTTTTCCTTTCCCAGAATATTACAGGGGTACAAAGGGTTTTGTTACATAAATTGCTTTTGTAGCATTTGAGTGAAAGTTGTAAGTGTGCCCACCACCGAGTGTGAATTGTACATATCAGGTGTGAATTCACCCATTCCCTCCTCCCCTGTTCTACCTATTTGAATATACTGAGTGTGTTTTCCATATGTGCACATAAGTGTTACATTGATTAGTTCCAGTTTAATAGTAAGTACATGTGGTGTTGGTTTTCTATTCTTTTGATTCTTTTGATACTTCACTTAAAAGAATGGTCTCCACTTCCACTCAGGTTATTATAAAAGGTATTAGTTCACCTTTTTATGGCTGAGTAGTACTCCATGGTGTACATATACCACATTTTGTTGACCCACTCCCATATTGATGGGCACTTGGGGTGTTTCCACATCTCTGCAGTGGTGAAGTGGGCTGCTATGAACATTCAAGTACAGGTGCCTTTTTTAATAAAGTGCTTTTTCCCTTTGGGTAAATACCCAGTAGTTGGATTGCTGGATCAAACGGCAGGTCTCCTTTTAGTTCTTTGAGGTATCTCCATACTACTTTCCATATAAGTTGTACTGGTTTGCAGTTCCAACATCCACACCAGCATTTGAGACTTTTTGATAAAAGCTGTTTTTACTGGAGTTAAGTGATACCTCATTGTGGATTTAATTTGCATTTCCCTGATGATTAGCGATGCTGAACATTTTTTCATGTATTTGTTGACCTTTGAAAAGTTCCTATTCATATTTTTTGCCCACTTTTTAATGGGGTTGTTTCTTGCTGATTTGTTTGAGTTCTTTGTAGATTCTGATTTTCAGCCCTTTATTGGATGTATAGCATGTGAGTATTTTCTCCCATTCTGTAGGTTGTATGTTCACGCTAATGATTGTTTCCTTGGCTGTGTAGATGCTTTTTAATTTGATCAAGTCCCATTTCTCTCTTTCTTTTTTTTTTTTTTGTTGTTGTTATAATTGCTGAAATAGTTTCATGTCTTAAGTTTTGGTCTGTTATCCATCATGAGTTAATTTTCCTGAGTGGTGAGAGGTGTGGATCCTGTTTCAGTCTTCTGCATGTGGTTATCCGATTTTCCCAGCCATGTATTGAACAGAGATTCTTTTCCCCAGCGTACATTTGCTGACTGACATAGAGCATTGCCATAAAGGATGATAGGATATTTTCTCTTTCAACCAGATGCAGATCACAAGGGCTAGACAAAAGGCAGGGTTGGTCTTCTGCTTCTACCACATTGAAGCTCAAAACCATACAGAGTTGGGTTTGGGGAGCAATGGGGCTCCAGTGGTCTTGTCACTATTACACTCTGACCCTCTAACCACAGGTGACAAGACTCTTTACCCAGCCTAGCCCTATCAGTTCTCAATTCCTAGTTCTCTCTTCCAATTTGATATTGAAGATAAGGTGGGGAAGCAAAGACTCAACCAATTGTATGGATATAATATTTATGGTAGCATTCCAGAAAGAAAGCCTGCAGCAGAACTAAACAGAACTTCTAAACTTCATTATTTGATTTGTCACAGTCAAATATATGTGACACCTGATGCCCTTCCAGTATCACCAGCCCCACTTTACCTTTTATTGAGTTAGGCTGAGATGGTTTCTGGTGGTTGTGAGAAAAGTAAGATCAGAGTGGCTGTCTTATTGTTAAGTACAAATTGCTCATCAGAAATCGATGCTGTATTTTCCAATAATACAATGAATTTCTAAAAGTGTTTACATATTAAATGTATAGTACAAGTAGTAAAACTCTGAGGAACGTGGGAACTCTTATTTTATTTTAGAGCACTTTAGTAACATTCATTCCAAAAATCTTTCATCATTTAATAACTTTAAAAAAAATTAAATTTATAAAACTTTCTATAAAATGTTCCCAGGATTGGTCGAAGTTTAATTGAAATTTTTTATGAAACGAGTTACAGCTTGATGAAAAGGAGAACACAAACACACTTTTGGAAAAATATTGAACCTAGATATCCATCAAGGAAAGCCAGAAAGGTTGGTTTCTATTAACACAGATATTGTGTCAGGGAAGGGGAATAGTAAATATCTTCATTCTTTCCACATAATAAATGGGTAAGAACCAGCCTGGCAGGTTGAATGGGATGGAAAATCATGTAGGGTACAAGATTTAAAATCCCCCCTCAATTCCCTATGATTTATCTGACATTTTGCTAACTAATATTTTGTGAACTGAGTTATTTTGGGGGGCAGGATTGTGCCGTACTCTAAGTTTAGATTAGGATGAAAATAGAAGCTACCTATGTGAGAGAGCTGACCTCTGACTTTCAGGGTACATTTACATTTAGTTTTTTCCCTTTTTGTAACAAACAAGATAAATATTGTAATACAGCTAACACTCACAGAGCAGTTAATCTGTGCCCATCACTGCTCCCAATGCATTGCACGTAATTCTTACAACAACCCCATGAGGTAGAACAGTAATATTATTCCCACTTTATAGATAGGGAACTGGGAAAAAAAAAAAAGAAAAAAGTTGCCCAAGCCTGGTAACTTGCAGAGAGGAGTTGAGCCGTGGTATTTTGGCTCCAGAATCTATGTACCCACCTACTGTGATAAAGTTTCTTCCTCTTATTCACAAAGCTGTTTGTTCTCTTTTATTGATATGCTATTCCTACTCTGCAAAAATGAACACCTATGTATGTATATCTTTGCATATTTCTAGGTATATACATATATATACACAGATACACACATACCTGGTATATTTCTAGAAGTGAATCCATTGTGACAAAAGTTATATAAAAAAATTTTTTTGTTAGTTTATTGCCAAAGTGCCTCGCAAAAATATTGCCTACATTTACACTCTCGTTAATACTTGGGTTGTTCCCTCACTCTTGCCAACACTGAGCCTCATCAAATTTAACAAATTTAAGCATTTATTTTTTGTCAATCTGTTAAGTAAAGTGTGTTACCACATTGTTGTTCTGCTTTACCTTTCTTTAATCATGAGAATACCTTTTCTTTTAAATTTGTGTTTATTGACCACAACATTTCTCCCTTTGGGGGGATTGGTTTTTTCCACAGTATTTCTCTCTCTGTGAACTGCTTGTCAATGTGCCTTGTTCATTGGGTAATTTGTTTTATTCTCTTGGTTTGTGAAAGCTCTTTACATATTAAGAAAATTAGCCCCCTGATTAATATACACATTACAAATACCCAATTTTTCATTTCAATTTGACCCCGGGTTTGGGTCTTGCTTAAGAAGGCGTTGCTCATTCCAAAGTTATTTTCTAAAAGTCACCCAAATGGTGGCATAGTGGCTAAGAGCATGGTATGGGGAACTAAACCATTCAGGTTAGAATGCCACCGCCACAACGAATTATGAGACCTTAAGACAGCTACCTCATCATCTTATACCTTATTATTCTCATATTATTGACAGAATAGTCTCTACCACAAATCAAGTTTATAAAAATATATGAAAAAAATGTTCAGAATGTAACCAGGCATATAGTAAGTGTACAGTAAATGTGAGTTAAACTTATTCTAAAGTGATGGTTTTATATTTTATGAAAAATAATGTATCCACTTAAAATTATTTTGATGTAAAGAGTGAGATGGGGGCAGGGCCTGTGGCTCAAAGGAGTAGGGCACCGACCCCATATACTGGAGGTGGTGGGTTCAAACCCAGCCAAAAACCACAAAAAAAAAAAAAAAAAAAGAATAAGATAGGGGATTTTGCTTCTTCCTTCTCCCACATCATAAGATATATGCTCCATTTTTTTTTACTAATATGATATTCCTTCATATCAGTGATCTGATGTTTCTTCATATTACTAGTAGATAGTCTTTCTCTGCAACAAAATATTTTGATCACAATGCTTTATTATACACTTTAAGATATAGTAGAAACTAGCACTCTGGAAGGCTGAGGTGGGTAGATTACTTGAGCTCAGGAGTTCAATATCAGCCTGAGCCAAAGGGAGACCTCATTTCTAAAATAGCCAGGTGTTGTGGTGAGTGCATATAGTCCCAGCTACTTGGAAGGCTGAGGCAAGAGAATTACATTAGCCCAAGAGTCTGAGGTTGCTGTGAGCTATGATGCTGTGGCACTGTATCTAGGGTGACAAAGTGAGACTCTGTCTCCAAAAGAGAAAAAATAAAGATCTAGTATGAATAATAGTCTTCTCTGTCTTCCTTTTTCAGAAATTTCCAGGATGTTTAAGGAAATCTATTGGATTTTCCTTTGCCATTAACTTTCTGCCCACATCCCCCTTCATACTTATTGTTATTTTAATCTGAGATTCAATTGAATTTATAGATTAATGGCATAACAGACATGTTTTTATTTTGAGTCTTTTAATCCAAGAATAAAGTATGCATTTTTATTGATACAAGTTTTATGTCCATTAATTTTTTCACCAAATTCTTGCAGATTTTTTAAATCATTGCTATTTTAAATAAAATCCATTAAAAACATTTTAACTGCATAAAGGAAACGTGATATTTTAATCTTATTTTTGTACTTAGATAGCTTAGTAAATTTAGTGAAATTTTTTATTATTTCCAAAGTTTTTTCTAGATGATTTTTTTTAGGTATACAATCACATCATTTGCAAATAAAAATAACTTTTCCTCCCTATTTCCTATTTTACACAATTTATTTCCTCTCTTATCTAATTGCACTAGTCATGCAGAAAATGTGTCCATAATATAAGTTTTTTGTGGCTAAATAATGAGAATGTTTTTACTGTTTCTCTATGAAGCATGCTGATTCTCTATGCTGGTTTTTGGTAACATATTTTTCTTAAGCCTCACAATGCCTATCACACTGCTATTTCTCCTATGGTTCTATAAACACGGAAAATATTGCTGCAAAATAGAAACATTTGTAAGTACAAATGCTTATTTGTAAGGGTAAACTAGAAGATTCACCATCATGTCCAATATTGATACTTGTTTTTGTGACATGGTATTGTAGGTTGAATTGTGCTCCCCCTCAAACCCACATTTTAAATTCCTAATCCCTAGTACCTAAGAACGTGACCTCATTTGGAAATAGGGCCTTTGCAGGTGTGATTAGTTAAGATGAGACCATGCTAGAGTGGGCGCTTAATCCAATATGATGGATGTCATCCAAAAGGGAGAAATTTGAACCCTGGCACATTTACAGGGAGAATGCCATGTGAAGATGAAGACAGAGACAGAAGTGATGCAGCAGAAGCCAAGGAATGCTGAAGATTGCCAGTGAACCACCAATGCTGATAGCTTGATTTCAGATTTCCTATTTCCAGAACTGTGAGACAGTGCTGTATATTTCGGTTGTTTAAGCCACACAGATGGCAGTACTTTGTTACATCAACCCTAGCAAACTAATACACATGAGATCAGGCTTCTTGTAGAAGAGGAGATTGCAATTGTGACAAGCAATGCTTTGCTTTTCTCTTCTCTCTCTCACATTCACATACACAGCTGTTACTAAGATATTTATAACTGCTAGTACCTGATTATTCCCAAAGCCTTTCCAGGCATTAACTGGAAGAATAACTCCCTCATTGTCTCCTACAATCCCAGAAGCTTTTGTTTCAAACTGTGCTATCAGAAAGTATCTAACACTATCTTAGCATTTAGACCAATTCTTAGCACTGTGGTAAATAATTAAAAAACAAACATTTCGAAGAATTGTCCAAGTATCAATTTTCACAGGTTCTGACCTCAGGAATTCAAATGATAAACAATATTTTTCACTCTTACTCTTTTGAATTAGTGAAGAATTTCAAATATGAAATGTAAAGGAGGGGTATACTGAGCCACACAGCTCTAAATAATGTGATATATAATGTTTTTTAAAGGGTCATATATTTAGCCTTCTAAGCTAAAAGCACTTACCATAAAAATGGGGTAAGAGGCCGATGAAAATTGCATTCAAATCTATACTCGTGTGACCTATTACTACTTAAGAGCAAAAAACACATTTGAAAGAGAATTAAAATGTTTTCTGTACTGGTAAGAAAAAAACTTAGCCTAAAATTTGTAATCATGTTTTTGCACAGACAGACATAATATTAATATTTATGGTGATAAATTTTTCACCGTGTCTGCTTTATGGAAAAAACCCTCTGAGCCCTTTTGCAGAGCAGTAGTGACACCTACTGTTCAAATAAGGCATCTTCAGATGTTCCCCAAGACAGAACAGAATCCCTTGCTAATCCAGTGAAAGTTACAGAAAACAAAACAAATGAAATGTTTCCCACATAAATAAAAATATGTTTCTACAACAAACATAATTCATGAATACCTGACCTAGGATAGCAGGGTCACTTAAGTTCTTTATCTAAAATAGTGTAAATTTTCAAGTGGTGACATAATTCTGTAAATTCAAGAGTTTTTAAAGGAACAAAATCCAGTGAAATTTACCTTAAACATTCCAATATTTTTATGAGTCTCAGATCAGAAATTAAACGTTTCCAATATAATTAAATATCTAACAAGTTAATAGGTCTAAATAGTTATTGTATTGCCATAGATACATTTGTCTTCCTTACATTTTTATAGTTTCATAATCATTTAAAACATGTTTTTTCCCATAGTTTTTACTACTATAGGTAAGCATAATATGATTTAGTTCCTCTGAGTGTATATTTCATAATACAGCATTTCCTTGCAAGGTCTACCATCCCTGGCCACTTTTACAGGAAACCAGTTTTAAGCCAAACTTACACTCAAATTCAGAGATGATTGTATTTTCGAATAAAAATATGACCTTAATGATTTTAACAAATTCCTAAGTGAGACTGTTGATTCACTTGGCTATGCTTTTGCTACCCTTCTTTCCACTCTCAACCTACATGCTATATGCTCTGGGTAGGTGACCCCCAAACAGATCAGGGCGCTGGAAGAACCTAAGAGCCCATGGAAGGTGGAGTGGGGTTGCTTTCTCTGAATAAGAAGCATTAAGCTTCCGGGGAACACTGCACAAACAACCAGGACCCCAGATCAAAATATTTGGGACTAAGAGTAAGACAGAAAAAACATTGATTTTTAAGACATCTTACAGAGATAAACGAAAGCCTTCAACCAAGGGATTCCAGGAGTCTCCGCCCCTCGAACGCGAGAGCCCGCCCCGAGGCGGTCCCGAGGAGGAAGGCCCGCCCCTCGATCCCCCTCCGCGGCTGGAGCCCAGTGCGCGTGCGCGGGGCTGACATCACATCCGGCGCCAGGCCACCCCGTTCCGGAAGGGGCAGCACAGTTGTGGCGGCAGGTTCTGGGTGGATGATTGGTAGTATTTCTTCGCTGCGGGAGGTGGGATACTCTGCAGCATCATGGTGGAGGTAAAGTGACACTCGGGCTTTGAAGAGTCGTTTGCTTCTGGCCTTCTTTTTTACTTTGCCAGCGGGCGGGGGAATCGAGAGTGAAGTCTGAGGAGAGAAGAGACTGCGAGAAGGAGCTGTTTGGCCAAGGCCGGGTGGTCTTTTGATTTTCGGGAAAGGGAGAGAGGCGGGATGGGAACCCGAGGCAGAGGTTCTGTCCGGGCGGGAAGCCTGAGATAATTCGTCTAGTCCTCTTTTGGCCCTTGGCAACTGGGCACTGGCCTCGGAGGCGGGGCTTCAATTGATGTTCTGCCCCTGGTACTCGCCGCCTGCGGGCCAGTGTCAATGATTCCGTGTCCTGCGAGACTGGCAATGTTCTCTATCTTCAGTTCGTCTCATTTCAGCTCTACCCTCAGAAAATTTGCCGTTCTTCACGTGTTTCCCTAGCTTACAGCAGGCCTTATCCTTATTATCCCAAATATTTCTTGATTACATTCACTTTTCTCCTTATCCACCGCAATCTACCTTAATTCAGACCAACATCATCTTTCATTAGGACTGGTGCGCTGCTTCCAGCTAGTCACCTTTCTATTTTTGTTCTTCTATAAGTTTTTCTGCTTAAAACGTTAAGTTGGTCATGCATTTCTTGATTAGCACCTTTTACTAGCCTTGTGTTACAGGAGTATAGTCTGTTGTAATGATCTAAAAGTCTTCACCTAATCTGGACCGTGTCTACCCTTTCACCTTCACCTTGCACAACAAAGCACCCTCTCACCGAGCATGCACGACTGTGCTGCCTTCCTGGCATCATTTCAGCTACTGACCACCTTTGTACATGACATTTTCCTCTGTCTAGGATTTTTTTTTTCTTTTGAGACAAAGTCACATTGTGTTACCCTCAGTAGAGTACCATGGCGTCACAGCACACAGCAACCTCAAACTCTTAGGCTTAAGCGATTCTGTTGCCTCAGCCTCCCAAGTAGCTGGGACTACAGGTGCCCGCCACAGTGCCCAGCTACTTTTTGTTGCATTGTTTAGCTGGCCCGGCCAGGTTTGAACTCACCACCCTCGGAGTGTGTGGCTGGCGCAGTAACCACTGTGCTACAGGTGCCAAGCCTGTCTATGTTGTTTTTAACCTCTATTCTGTGCAAGGCTAATTCTATCCCTGCTTAAAATTACCTCTAAGAGAGCTTTCACAATTACTTCTTCTATTCTGTGACTCAGCCTCTTGTTGTCTTCATAGCATTTATTAAAATGTGGAATTATTTTGCTTATATTTATTTGTCTGTTTCCTCTTGAGCACAGGGAATATGACTGCCTTATCTTCCTTCTTTTCTTAGCTTCTAGCATAGTATTTGTCAGACACATAGTGCAAGCCCAGTAAAAATTTATCGAATAAGTAACTTAATGTCAGTCATCACTCAGTTGCTTTCCTGGGGCTCTGGCCAAAGAGGCGCTTGCTCCTCTACTCTGAAGTTGGCTCCTATAGCTTACTATAAGTAGCTGTGGTGAAGACTATAAGCTTTTAAATTCAACATGTATAGTGTGTAACTAATTCTTAGGTTATGTGTGTAGTTAGTTTGTAGCTAGACATGTAACTCTACTTTTTCTTTCTAGGAGGTACAGAAACATTCTGTGCACACACTTGTGTTCAGGTCATTAAAACGGACCCACGACATGTTTGTAGCTGATAATGGAAAACCTGTGCCTTTAGATGAAGAGAGGTAGGTATATTTCTATTTCAATTGCTAAAATATATAAAGTTCTAATATTGTGGGAAGAGATCAGGGAAAGGGAGACCTTTAAAGACTCATTAGTAATACTAACAGTCACAGACTATCCGTTCGATGATAAATGGTGTTTTGGCATAATTTAAGCTGATTTAACGTCCTTCGGCCTTATCTTTTACAGTAAAAATCCCATTAATTAATTGCATTTTACAAATACCCGGTAATAATTAGGAGAGTCCCTTTTATAATCAGTCACTTTGTATGTGCTTTCAGCTTCCCGCTGCTCTCAGAGCCTTGCTGAGCTGAAATTGTACCTGGCCAGTACCTCTACTCCCATCTTTTCTCGTTAGTATGGTGAAGATTTTTGAGTGGTGGCATAATTTTGGTTCTACATCTCCAGCTCCAGTCTGGGATTGCATTATGTGCAGTGTTCCTTCTTTGTCCTTTACCCTTCTTTTGAAATCTACTTAATTCCTCAAACAAGCATTTACATTTAGTTTATAAAATAGACTATTCTTAAAAGTAATATAAGTGCATTTCTTTTTAAAATACTGAACTAATTAAGTACTTTGACTAGTTCTCACTAATCTTTTTAGATACATCTAGTAAAGGTTGCTATAGAATTTTTACTGTATTTTTATATTTAGACATTTGAAGGAAAGTGTATTGACTAGGAAGTTTTTTAAGAGATATGTTGGTTTTCATATCCTTTTAAATCAGTTGGACCCTTAATAATTCGTTATGAAAGGTTTGTATTTATTAGGTAACAAACTAAAATATTACTTAGATTTAATGAGTGCTATGTAGTGGATTATGAACAAAAGTAAATAGATACATTGTGGAAATGCACTTGGACATTTTAGATTCTTTAACTGTTTAACTTTAAAATCTTAACCATTAATAGAAATTTTTTCTATGCAATTAGGCAAACTTAAGCTATTTAAGTACTTGTTTCTTGGCTATCTATAAATATTTGCATTGGTGAATATATTTAAAGTATTTAAGGATGCATTCTTATGTTTATAATTTTTAAATAGTCACAAACGAAAGATGGCAATCAAGCTTCGTAATGAATATGGTCCTGTGTTGCATATGCCTACTTCGAAAGAAAATTTTAAGGAGAAAGGCCCTCAGAATGCAGCAGATTCATATGGTCATAAACAGTATCCTGCTAATCAAGGTGAGTGTGGTATTACCAGAAATGTCAGCTCCTCTACAACAGGGCCTGTACCTAACAAATGCAAACATTGTAACCTAATTGTTTGTACCCTCATATTAATCGAAGAATAAAGAAAGAAAGAAATGTCAGCACTTACACATGAATTTTAAAAATAGAAAACCTAATTAAATGTGGTATTAGCGCCAATCCTGGAAGGACTAATGTGGTTATACAATATTTAATGCCTATACCAACATTATAATGAAAGTCTTGATTTCCTCATGGAAGTAATGAAATTATTGGTTGGTGGTTTTTTTCACATAGAAAATACAACCAGTAATATAATGAGGATAGACGTTCTTAGGATTTGAAGATCACCATGGAAATTTAAAAAATAAAATGGTGACTATTCCTAACCTATATGGAGACCGTCTATCCTTCATGAGAAAAATGAAACTGAATGCTGAATTTGTAATGAATTAAGAGAATCCAAGATTTCAAAGGAAGCCAATTGGAGAAAAATCAGAATGGATCATCACTGGTAGGAAGGCCTCTTCACACAACAGTGCTGTACACATATAGCAAATTCACAAGCCTTCTTGGCTTTGGATCAGCAAATGGAAATACCTGTGCACACAGTTTACAAAGATCAAAACAAAACTCATCAAGTTCTTTTATTTCCAGTTTGAATTTAGTTGGGAAAATTTGAGGAATCCAGTTGGATATAATTTGATACATTAAAAGAGATGATACTTCCCTATCAGATAAATTCACCACTGATAAACCTTTTTCCTTTTTTTTCTTTTCTCTATCTCTCACTCTTTTTTTTTTTTAGGACAAGAAGTTGAATATTTGGTGACAGGTACACATCCCTATCCACCAGGACCTGGTCAGTGAGCTGTTGCATATCAAAAATGTATTGTCACATATATTTTCACCAATGAGCCAATAATGAGATTCCTATGCCTGTAAAATATAAGCTCAGTAACTAAGTATCCATACATAGCTTTTTAAGATAATAATTACTAATACGTGTGTGCATTCATTTGGCAAACAATTCTTAAGTTACCTATATATTTTCAAGTACTGTGATAGGAATTCAAAAACAAAAAGACTGCTCCAGGCCTAGACAGTGGTATAGGCAAACATGTAAATGTCACTAAGCTTATAAAAATGATAAAATGTTAGTATAAAAGCAGATATGATAGAAACATGTTGACATCTCTGAGTGTGTATAGAGCAATTTGTACATAGATGGAATGGCCAGTCTAACAAAGTAGCGAACACATGGCCTAGTATGCATAGAAAGTACTGGGAAATCGAGTACTTGTTATTACGATAACTTAGAGTCACTCTCGGAAGAATTGTTAATATTTGAGGAACTGCTTACTTCTTGTTTTTGAAGGCCTTGTTCAAATATAATAGACATTAGACTTTACTATCTTGGGCAACTTTAATACCCAGTTACTTATCAAATTTGAGTGAGCTGTTATTAACCAATATTTACTGTAAAAAGGTTAGAAACAAAAGTAAACAAAACCTAATCAAAATGTGTATATCACCCTCTGGAAATAATAGTCATTTGCTGTTTTATTTTAAATGCTTGTAAATGAAAATGAAGGTAGTTACCACAAGGAATTAATGTTTTTATTTTAATAGGGGTTGCTCTGACAGCAGATACTAAGATCCAAAGAATGCCAAGTGAATCAGCTGCACAGTCCTTAGCAGTGGCATTGCCTTCTCAGGCCAGGTAAGAGATACTACACTTATAATTACAAACATTTTGGAAGCATATTTCACTGTAGACATTTTGTCATTTTTAAATTTGTTCTCTTTTCTTTTCTTTCTTTCTTTCTTTCTTTTTTTTTTTTAAAGAGATAGGATCTCACTCTGTTGCCCAGGCTAGAGTATAATGGCCTGATCATAACTCACTATAACCTTGACCTCCTTGGCTTAAGCAATCCTCCCCCAAGTATGTGGGACTACAGGCATGCCACACCTGGCTAATTTTGTAATTTTTTGTAGAGACAGGGTCTCATGCTGCCCAGGCTGGTCCTGAACAGGTGTAAGCCACTGCATAGGGCCTAAATCGGTTTCTTTATAACTACTACATGACCTTTTCTTTCATCAGGCTTATAAGAATGTAAAATATAGGGATGGTTTTGTAGAATACAAGACTGGAAGTATTGTTTTGAATGTGGTATGTCTTTTCTGTCAGGACCGATGCAAATCGTACTGCAGCTGGTGGAAGTGAATACCGACATCCTGGGGCTCCTGACCGTTCACAGCCTACAGCAGTGAATTCAGTAAGTTTCCCTGGGTTAGATGATGGCTTTCTAACTTCTGGAACATGTTGCCTTATTTCTCTTTATCCCAAAAGTCTTACCATAAGTATTAAAAAAATGAATGCTTGTTTGGAATTGTTAAGGTAAATAGCAGCTTGAACTAGTTGTTAATATTTCACAGCCCTAATTTGTTAATAAATTGATATATTTTTTAGAATTAAAAATTCTTTTATTTCTGTGTGTACTTGCACATTGTACATGGGATGTGTTTTAATGAGGATAATGTGATCTTGGTAGATACTGTCCAATGTTAAAAGTACACAGAGTGTTGTGAAACTTGTGTATGTGTTAAGTATGAAAGTCTTTTTATTAAATTCTAACTTGGTTTATATAGTTGAGTGCTGTTAGTGTAGTAATATTCGGGATTGTACAACTAGTCTTACAAATCAACATTTAGAAATACCTGAGTTCATCTCTTAAGTAAATGACAGCTGCTCTTGGCTTAGTGAAAGTAATTGTAGAAAAAATAACTGAAAATATGCAGTTTATTTCATTATGTCACTTGAAATAAGTATGGGCTTTATTTTCTCAGTTTGTTGTACAATTCATTTGGCTTTACGAAGTCAATGAATTTGTACCTTACCCCCACATTTCTTCCTTCATCCTTCCTGCAGAGCATATTTCTCTGTCTAGGCTCTCTGCCTCCTTAGGAGAATATAATGTAAGCTTCTTGAGAACAAGAATTTATGGACTTAAATATTTAAGGGGTGAATGGATGGATGGTAACAGTAGATGGTATTATCAACAGGTATACCTTTTAAAATAGTATTAAATACTGTATTAGAAGATACAAGAGCTATCAAAGGTAGTGGCATTAATACATTTAAAATGACTTGCATAGTAACAGGAGCTTACATGGAAGGAGCATTTACTACTTTTTAAATCTTCACAATGAACCTGTGAGATAGTCACCGTTTTTCCTGTTTTACAAATGAGGCACTCATAGAGGTTACATAATTTCTACCTAAGGTCAATCACCTGGTTTTTGAGCCCATACACAGTGATGTGTGTTCTTAAGTTTAATGTCCATCATCTCTCAGGTTTTTAAATTGCTTTTTAAAATTAATATACAATAATTTTTTTATTATTAGAAAATAAGTATAAGATGAATCTTAGAAAAAATTTTGTTTCTTCTTCATTTAAGGAAAAAATCTTTCATAAGTCCCTCTTTCAATTTCCATTTGTGAATTAATAACATGAAATCTTAGGTATGATATCTTAATAATAACGTAATCTATTGCATATCTAGATTGTTATGGAGTCTGGAAATACCAAGAACTCTGCACTGATGGCTAAAAAAGCCCCTACAATGCCAAAACCCCAGTGGCACCCACCTTGGAAACTCTACAGGGTGAGCACAACTTCATTTTATTACATTGTGTGAAACATGATTGCTTTCTACTTTTTGACTAGAGCTAAAGAAAAAGAATAAGGAGGAAAAGAGTGATATGAAAATGGGTAGCGGGATCTGAGGTGGGCTGAGAAGGGGCTTAGGCACGATCTTTTTTTTTTTTTTTTTAATTGAATGGTAACTATGTACATTAATGCACTTCTAGGGTACAGTGTGGGGTTTTCACATGCAATCTGAAATACTTCCGTCAAACTGGTAAACACAGCCTTCATGTACAATCTTAAAAGATATTTTGTGAGGAGACTGCTCAGCAAAAGCTATACTTTTTTGTATGAAATATTGATAAAAGGCTACATAAAGGGGAGAGCAGGAAAAATAAATTTAGGAAAGTGTTTAAACTATTTAATACAAATGACAAGCTAGGGAGAAACACCTTGTAAAGTTTCTTTGGACCTACCAATTGTCTTATTAACGACAATGGGTTGAAATGATTAAATATATACCAGATCTAAAATGAAATGTATATAGTAGGAGATGTATACCTATGCATATACATTTAGTAGATGTTTTTAAGATTTTTATTTTTCGGCTCAGCGCCTATAGCTCAACCTCCACGTACACCTAAGGTGGCGGGTTCGAATCCCCAGCCCGGACCCACCAAACAACGACGGCTGCAACCAAAAAATAGCCGGGCGTTGTGGCGGGCGCCTGTGGTCCCAGCTACTTGGGAGGCGGAGGCGGGATACTCGCTAGAGCCCAGGAGTTGGAGGTTGCTGTGAGCTGTAATGCCACGGCACTCTACCCAGGGGGACAGCTGGAGGCTCTGTCTCAAAAAAAAAAAAAAAAGATTTTTATTTTTCAAATGATTGTACAGTAAAAGAGACTTTTCTTTTGGTATACAGTGCTAATGAATTTTAATCATTGTTTAGGTTTGGGTAACCACTACCACAAGTTTTATCACCGGAAAAAAATACTCCCTGTGCTATGCTTTTATAATGAGGCCCTCCTCCACCCTGGCAACAAATGATGTTTTCTATCACTATAGTTGTGGGTTTTTTGTGAATTAACATGAAATCTTAGGTATGATATCTTAATAATATCATTATTTACTTTTTGAGACTAGCTTCCTTTGCTCGGCTTAATGCCTTTGAGATTTATTCAAGTTGTTGTATATTAATAATGCATTCTTTTGTATTGCTAAGTAGTATCCCATTGGGGTATAGCACAATTTAGTGTATCTACCCATTAAAGGCAATTTAACATTTATTATTCTGAAATCTAATTGTCAAGGACATTTTTGATTTGAAGATAAGAGAGAAGCAATTCAAACCAGGGTTATGGTTAAAATTGAGTACATTTTAATTTCTGTGTTAACATGTGTGCCCATTCTACTTTTTTTTTCCATCCTACTTTTTAAATACAGGTTATCAGTGGGCATCTTGGCTGGGTTCGATGTATTGCTGTGGAACCTGGAAATCAGTGGTTTGTTACTGGATCTGCTGACAGAACTATAAAGGTAAAAAGGAAGGAAAACTTTGTGTTTTCGTGTAAGTTTAACCTGTTGTAAGTTGCTTCCTATGATGGAAATTGCTATTGCAGTTCTGCTGATTTCTTACTCTGAATATGGACATTTATTGTATTTATTGTCAATGGCAGTAGGTGTTCCAAATAGAATATGTGGGAAATGCAGAGAACTATAAAAGAACATAGACCCATACATAATCTTACCACTTAGTTATTTGTATGAATTTTATTTTAATATTTATTTTTATGTATATGTGTCAGTGCATTTACTTTTGAAGTTTTTTTCCTCTGTGTAAATAATGTATCTTTTCTAAAATAATTCTTTTTTTTTTTTTTTTGAGACAGAGCCTCAAGCTGTCCCCCTGGGTAGAGTGCTATGGCATCACAGCTCACAGCAACCTCCAACTCCTGGGCTCAAGCGAGTCTCTTGCCTCTGCCTCCCAAGTAGCTGGGACCACAGGCACCCACCACAACGCCCAGCTATTTTTTGGTTGCAGCCGTCATTGTTGTTTGGCGGGTCCGGGCTGGGGGTTCGAACCCGCCACCTTAGGTGTACGTGGCTGGCGCCTTAGCCGGTTGAGCTATAGGCGCCGAGCCAAGACTGTGATGTATTAGAAAATTTATAGGAGTTAGGGCTTTAATCATCAGTATTACCAGCATTGTAAATTGAATTTACCTCCCAGCTCTGGCACTTAGTAAGCTGTAGGACCATAGGCAAATTTCTTAGCAATCTAAGCTTCAATATCTTCATCATTGCATGATTTTATGCCTGTGTAACAAAGATGTTTTACTTTTACTGCATTCCCCTTTTCCTTATAGATGAGACAACTAAGTGTCCCCAGTATCTATCCCTCCCTTTATTTTTATTATTTAGCAGGGGAAATGGTCAAAGAGAATCCATTTTGTGGATTCCTATAGCGTAATGTTTTTTTGACTCAGCACCCACCAACAAACATGAGCAGAAGTGACACCTAAAACTTCTGTGCCTCATCCTTAAAAAGAAATGATTTGGAATTAAGAACAAGATGGCAGCCAAGAAACAGCTTCTTTGCATCTGGGCACAGTGAGATTGGGGAGAGAAGACTCCACATATCACTGGCTGGTGGGATCTGCCCAGAAACATCCCTTTGGGGACACAGGGAGTCAGTGAGAAACTTCTGGACACCATGAGGAGGACAAGAGCAGTGGAGAACTGGCAAGTTGTTGTGTGTATTCATTCAGTCTAATCCTACCAGCAGCTGTAAGTACAGCAACAGTGAGACTGCAAAGTGGAAAGGCCTTACATGTGAGCTGATTTGGTTTTTTTTTCCAGACTTGGCACTCAGTTGAACTACATTGGGAGAACTTGGGTGAGAGTACAGACTTTAAGTGTTGTCTAGGGCCCTGGACTGCACTGCTGGGCTGGATTAACCTAATAGGGTTCAGCTGTGGGCCATGCTTAGCCATTGTGGGGTAATTGCCCCGTCAAGTTCCACACTCAGGGTCACAGAGCGAGGATCAGGTAGAAGACCTTGGGTGAGTAATCTAGTGATTGAGCAGCCTAAAGGTAGGGACTGAGACTCCTTACAGCTTTGGCCCTCAGGGGCATAGAGTGGGACTGGTTTTGGCACACTGAGTAAATGGACAGCCACTTTAGGAGTGATCCCAACAACAAATGCTGTCCTGGGAAAGCTTCTGCTTAGCCGAGGTTAACAGTTTAAAGTGTCCTTTAAGCGGGCTGAGGAGAGATTTAGGCTCTCCATCCTGCAGAATTTGATAAATTAGCAGAGGCCTCCAGTCTCCATCTCATATAAGTGTGTCAGCATTGTCATTAACATCTCATACCCCAGAGGATCACCTGTTGCCCTGACAATATTCAGCAGGATATATATACTGCTTTCTTTTTCTTTTTTTTAAAATTTCAACATTTTCCCTCTAGATTTTTCTTTTTTCTTTCTTTTATTTCTTCATTTTACTCGTTTAAACATAATTTTCCATTGTTGCCTTCTTTAACAATTAGAACTTCATTTTTGCTAGTGTTTCTACCCCTTATTATTTGTTTTTTCTCCCAATTTTATCCCGTAAAGTTTTCTGTTTGCTAGTTTTGGTTTGATTTCTAGCATTTTTGTCTCTCCTCTCTACTTGGTGGAGTTGGGGTACTGTGTCTGAGCAGGTTGGCAAAGAGCTGCTGACTTCAAGGGAACCACCCAACCTGGCACCCCTAGAGGTTAGGGGTTTTTAAGGTTGGGTCAAAGTACCCTACTGTACACCTATATTGCTCCTGTCTCCCTCTTTATGGGCCTCTCTTATTTTTGTCAATATTCCCTTTTACTCAACCCCTCTCCTTTCTCTTTTTTCTTTTTTTTTTTTTTTTCCCTTCTTGCTCTTCAGTCTTTTCATCCTCTGGTCCTGTAGCAAAAGGACTAATCGAACCCCTAGGCCAGAGGCATGGTGACTTAAAGACAAAGAGGAAGTGAAAGGAAAATTAGGGCAAGGAAACAGGTAAAAGAAAACATGCATGAGGAAGAATCAGTCGAAAAATACTAGCAACATGAAAAACCAGTCCAGAGCAACCCCCTCCCCCAAGGGACCATGAGGTAGCTACTGCAGAGGATTTTACCTATAAAGAAACGTTAGAAATGACAGAAAGGCAATTTAGAATACAGATGTTGAAAACAATGAAGGAAATGAGGGAAACAATGAAGGAAACTGCTAATAAAGTGGAAAATAACCAAAAGGAAATCCAAAAACAGAATCAAATAAGAAATGACTGATATGAAGAATATAGAAAGGATATGGCAGAGCTGATGGAACTGAAGCAGTCAAATAGGGAACTTAAAGATGCAGTAGGAAGTATCAACAATAGATTAGACCATGCAGAAGAAAGAATCTCAGAGGTAGAGGACAAAGCTCTTGAGATAATTTTGATAACTAAAGAGGTATAAAGAAGAGAGAGAAAGCAGAACATTCACTGACAGAATTATGGGACTTTATGAAGCATTCAAACATACAAGTTTAAGGTAGGTATCCCAGAAGGGGAAGAAGAATGCCTCAGGGGAATGGAAGCCATACTAGAGAATATTATAAATGAAAATTTCCCAAATATTACCAAAGATTCTGACACACTCCTTTCAGATAGATATTGAACCCTGGGTTACCTCAACTTTAATAGAACTTTTCCAAGACACATTGTGATGAGCTTGTCCAAAATCAGGACAAAAGAAAAGATTCTTCAAGCTGCCAGGAGTAAGTGCCAGTTGACCTACAGGGAAAAATCCATCAGGTGATTGCAGACTTCTCTAATGAAACTTTTCAAGAAAGAAGACAATGGTCATCTATCTTTAATCTACTTAAACAGAACAATTTCCAGCCCAGAATTATATCCTGCTAAGCTAAGCTTTAAAATTGTCAAAGAAATCAAATCACTTACTGATATCCAAACATTCAGGAAATTTGCCACAAGACAAGCTCTACAGGACATACTTCAACCTTTTCTACACTGACCATCACAATGGATCAACAGCAAAGTAAGAACTCAGAAATTAAAGGACAGAACTTAACTTCCACACTGATGCAAAAGATAAAACTAAGCAATGGACTCTCACAAAATGAATAGAACACTACCACACTTATCAATTATCTCAACAAATGTTAATGGCTTGAATTCCCCACTGAAGAGTCATAGATTGGCTGATTGGATTAAAAAACACAAGCCATCCATTTGCTATCTGTAGGAAGCACACCTAGCCTCAAAAGACAAATTCAAACTCCGAGTTAAGGGTTGGAAGATAATTTTTCAGGCAAATGGAATTCAGAAGAGAAGATGAGTTGCAATCTTATTTTCAGTCAGATACATGTGGATTTAAAGCAACTAAAGTCAAAAAAGACAAAGATGGTCACTTTATATTGGTCAAGGGAAAAATACAATAGGAAGACGTTTCAGTTCTAAATATTTATGTTCCCAACTTAAATGCTCTTGGATTCTTGAAACAGATCTTACCAAAGATCTCTCATAGAGCAGTAAGCAATATGATATCCTAGATCTTACTAATGATTTATGTTCCCAAGTTAAATGCTCCCAGATTCTTGAAATAAATCTTACTCAGTCTCTCATAGAGCAATAAGCAAAAGCAATATGATATCCTAGAACACCATAATGACAGGGAACTTTAACACTCTTACAGAGCTGGAAAGATCCTCTAAACAGAAATTAAACAAATATACAAGGGACTTAAATGAAACTCTATAACAACTGTGCTTGATAGACACAAGTAGAACACTCTATACCAAAGTTAAAAAATATACATTCTTCTCAACACCCCATGGAACATTCTCCAAAATTGATTATATCCTAGAACACAAAGCAAACCTCAACAGAATCAAAAGAATTGAAATTTTACCATGTATCTTCTCAGATCACTAAAGGTGGAACTCAACTAAAGGTGGAACTTAACTCCAACAAAATGTTCAATCCCACACAAAGGCATGGAAACGAAACAACCTTCTGTTGAATGACAGTTGGGTGCAGGAAGAAATAAAAGAGGAAATCATTAACTTCCTTGAGCATAACAACAATGAAGACACAAGCTACCAAAACCTGTGGAATGCTGCAAAAGCAGTTCTGAGAGGAAAATTTATCACTTTAGATGCCTACATTCAAAAAACAGAAAGAGAGTGCATCAACAAACTCAAATGCCATCTTATGGAATTGGAAAATCATTCAGAAAATTAATAAAACAAGGAGTTGGTTTTTTGAAAAAATAAACAAAATAGATAATCTTTTGACCAGTCTAACTAGAAATAGAAAAGTAAAATCTCTAGCCTAAATCAGAAATGATAAAGGGGAAATAACAATGGATGCCACAGAGATACAAGATATCATCTGTGAATACTACCAGAAACTCTATGCCCAGAAATTTGACAATGAACCAATATTTGGAATCACACCCTTTCCCTAGACTTAGCTAGGAGAAATAGGTCTCCTGAACAGACCAATTTCAAGCACTGAGATCAAAGAAACAATAAAAAATCTTCCAATAAAAAAATGCCCTGGTCCAGATAGCTTGACAGCAGGATTATATCAAACCTTCACAAAAGAGCTTATTCCCGTACTGCAGGAATTATTCCAAAAAATTGAGGAGGAAGAAATCTTCCCCAACATGTTCTATGAAGCAAACATCACCCTGATACCAAAACCAGGAAAAGACGCAACTAAAAAGGAGAATTTCACTAATGAATATAGATGTAAAAATTCTCAACAAAATCCTAGCCAATAGATTACATCTTGTCATCAAAAAAGTCATACATCATGATCAAGTAGGTTTCATCCCAGGGATGCAAAGTTGGTTTAACATACACAAGTCCATACATGTTATTTATTGGAGTAACAGAGGCAAAAACAAAGACCATATGATCCTCTTAATAGATGCAGAAAAGCATTTCATATAATCCAGCATCCTTTTTTTTTTCTTTTCTTCCTTTCTTTCCTTTCTTTCCTTTTCTTTCTTTCTTTCCTTTCTTTCCTTTCTTT
>CAUYTI010048934.1:0-13421 GCA_963575145.1 Galago senegalensis
ACACTATTCTCAGACTCTTTCTTTGTTAGCGTACTTCGTGTGCCCCTTGTTGTCTTTGTTAACTGTGCTGTATGTTGTTCCCAGTGTAACTTAAAACCTATCTTTTGCCAGAATAAGTTCGATCCCTGGACAAATGCAGTACATTTGTAGTGGTTATTTCCATTGAAAATCTATTCATAGGTATGAGATGTAATTGGAGTGGGGAGTGAAAGCACATGTAGTGAGAATAAGATGGAATTTGTCAAGTTAGGGCGGACATGGCACAGTTCGTCTGGTCATTTTAGGTCTTTTTTTTTTTCAGTCAGAGTCTCAGGCTGTTGCCCTAGATAGAGTGCCGTGGCGTCATAGCTCATAGCAATCTCTAAGTCAGGCTCAAGTGATCCTCTTGCCTCTGTTTTTAGTAGAGATGGGGGCTTCTCTTTTGCTCACGCTGGTTTCAAACTTGTGAGCTCAATCAATCCACTCACCCTGGCCTCCCAGAGTGCTAGGATTACAGGTGTGAGCCACTGTGCCTGGCCCATTTTTAGGTCTTAAATAACCTTTACCTCTTGTCTTTCATTCTTACTATTTTATATAAAACTGTAATTTTGAAAATGGAAGAACAGAACAGTCTTGGAGAGGCTACTCTTACTGTTCTCCAGAATTGCTGGCCTTCTGACAAATAAAGTTTGGTGAACCTATCCCCTTCTCTGTATATTCTCTGACAGTGACAGGGGATTGGACCCTCTTCATCCAGTAATAGAAGCACAGGCAAGTTTATCTTGGTGAAGGAGACCCTCGGGGCTTCTTGCTGCCCATGGTGCCTGGCCCAGAAAATGGGTTCAGATATCTGGGTATTGAACCAGATCTTAGTTTCAAGTGGTTGGAAAAGTAAAGACACAGCCTCCTGCGAAATGCCAGACCACTATAGTACCACCCGGAGAGGACAGGTCTCTGAGTTGCAGTCTGGCTGTACACTCGAATGGAGCTAATCCATTTAGAAACCACTGCTGGGGAGAAGGGGTTTGAGAAACCTATCAGAACATATTGCAGGGAAAGGATGTCTGTCTTGAACTACAAATGCTGATGAATTATGAATATATATATTATATCATATATAATATATATGAATATATATATATATATATATATTTTTAGAGACAGAGTCTCACTTTGTTGCCCTTCTTAGAGTGCCATGGCGTTACAGCTCACAGCAACCTCCAGCTCTTGGGCTTTGGCAATTCTCTTGCCTTAGCCTCCCGAACAGCTGGGATTACTTGCGCCTGCCACAATGCCCGGCTATTTTTTGTTGCAGTTTGGCTGAGACTGGGTTCGAACCTGCTGCCCTTGGTATATGGGGCTGGTGCCCTACTTACTAAGCCGCAGATGCTGCCCTGTTAAGTGAGAGCTTTTAAAACATGTTTTCCCTTTAAAGCAGAAATGTAACATTGAATTTAGCACTGATCTGAACCTAAGGCCATCTAGAGGTAATCCGTTCTGAGTCTGCATATGGGCACCATGCCAGATCAGCTGGCCACATCTCCCTTTGTTCTTTGATCTGTGGAGGGGGCAGGCAGCTCCGGATCCCTCGGCTTCTTCCTTTCAGGTCTGGAGAGGTCTGCTAAAACCCTATTTGTTAGAAACCATTTTGGGTCTGCTCCCACCCCTTTCTCCACAGCAGCACCTCTCCCCTTCTCTTCCCTCAGTCTTCTGTGGACTCCAGGGGGAGGTTTGGAGGGCATTCTGGGTTAGGAGCTGATCTGTCTTACAGTGGGCGCAGAAACTCTGGCCAGAAAGGCACAAGGCTGGCTGCTCCCTGCTGTTCCTTGGAGATTTGGACTATTGGGGGAAGGAGTTGGCCTGTCATCTCTTCCCACTTCCTGCCTTACTGGCAGGCATTTAATTATTATTATTATTATAATTATTTTTTTTTTGTAGAGATAGAGTCTCACTTTATCGCCCTTGGTAGAGTGCTGTGGCATCACAGCTCATAGCAACCTCCAACTCCCGGGCTTAGGCGATTCTCTTGCCTCAGCCTCCCAAGTAGCTGGGACTATAGCTGCCTGCCACAACACCCGGCCATTTTTTTGTTGCAGTTTGGCTGGGGCAGGTTTGAACCCACCACCCTTGGTATATGGGGCCTGCACCCTACCCACTGAGCCACAGGCGCCACCCTTTAATTATTATTATTTTTAACAGGTTTTTTTTTTTTTTCTGGAGACATAGTCCCAAGCTGTCACCCTGGATAGAGTGCTGTGGCTTCACAGCTCTTAGCAACCTCATACTCTTGGCCTTAAGTGCTTGTCTTGCCTCAGCCTCCCAAATAACTGGGACCACAGGCACCCGCCACAACGCCCCGCCATTTTTTTGATTGTAGTTGTCATTGTTGTTTGGCAGGCCCTGGCTGGATTCAAACCTGCCAGCTCCCATGTATGCATGTGGCTGGTGCCCTGGCTGCTTGAGCTACAGGCACTGAGCCTAATTTTTATTATTTTTAATCTTTTGGCATGTTACTAAAGCATCATAACATACTATCTACAAAGTAAAATTTTAAAAGTATCATAGGGTAATATGTCAAGTGCTCTAATTACTACATTGACCCTTTGCCAGCAAGGCAGATATACATAACCAAGAAATTCCAGAAGATGCCCAGTGACAAATGCACTCCCTGGTCTCCCATTTGTTTTTTTTTTTTTTTTTTTTTGACACGGAGCCTCAAGCTATCCCCCTGGGTAGAGTGCCATGGCATCATGCTCACAGCAACCTCCAACTCCTGGGCTCAAGTGAGTCTCTTGCCTCCGCCTCCCAAGTAGCTGGGACTACAGGCGCCGCCACAACGCCTGGCCATTTTTTGGTTGCAGCCATCATTGTTGTTTGGTGGTCCCAGGCTGGGTGACAAAGTGAGACTCTTGTCTCAAAAATAAATAAATAAACAAATGAACAAATAGAAATAAAGAAATTGGCCAGCAAAGTGGCTCATGCCCATATTCCTAGGAAGCACTCTGGCAGTCTAAGGCAGGTGGATCGCTTGAGCTCAGGAATTTGAGACCAGCCTGAGCAAGATTGAGATTCTGTCTCAAAAAATAGCCAGGAGTTGTGGCAGGCACCTATAGTCACAGCTACTTGGGGGTCTGAGGCAAGAGGACCACTTGAGAAGTCTGAGGTTGCCATGAGCATGGCAACAGCTCACAGCAACCTCCAACTCCTGGGCTAAAGAAAGAAAGCAAGAAAGAAAATGGAGATGGAGGCACTTCTCTAGGGCAACAATGCCCAATAGGGGGGAAAAAAAGTAGCCAGACATCCTGGCAGGCCCCTGTAGTCCCAGCTACTTGGGAGGCTGAGGTAAGAAGATTGCTCAAGGCCTGGATAGAGTGCCATGGCATCATAGCTCACAGCAACCTCAAACTCCTGGGATTAAGTGATCCTTCTGCCTCAGCCTCCCATGTAGCTGGGACTATAGGTGCCCACCACAATGCCCGGCTGATTTTCCTATCTTTTAGTAGAGACAGTCTTGCTCTTGCTCAGGCTGGTCTTAAACTCTGGATCTCAAGCAATCCACCCTCAGCCTCCCAGAGTGCTAGGATTATAGACATGAGCCACCTCGTGGCATGCTCTTTCTCTCTCTCTCTCTCTCTCTCTCTATATATATATATATATATTTTTTTTTTTTGAGACAGAGTCTCACTTTGTCACCCTTGGTAGAGTGCCGAAGAATCATATCTTAAAGAAACTTCAAATCTTGGGCTCAGCTCAGCGCCTGTGGTTCAAGTGGCTAAGGCGCCAGCCACATACACCTAAGGTGGTAGGTTTGAATCCAGCCCAGGCCCGCCAAACAACAATGATGGCTGCAACCAAAAAATAGCCAGGCGTTGTGGCAGGTGCCTATGGTCCCAGCTACTTGGGAAGCTGAGGCAGGAGACTCGCTTGAGTCCAGGAGTTGGAGGTTGCTGTGAGCTGTGATGCCACAGCACTCTACCCAGGGGGACAGCTTGAGGCTCTGTCTCAAAAAAAAAAAAATCTTGGGCTCAAGCAATTCTCTTGCCTCAGCCTCCCAAGTAGCTGGGACTACAGGTGACATCCACAATGCCCAGCTATTTTAAAAGATGGGGTTTTGCCCTTGCTCAGGCGGGTCTTGAACCCAGGAGCTCAGGCCATTCACCTGCCTCAGCTTCCCACCCACCTGCTATATTTCTTGATCACTTGGAGGAGTCTTGTAGTGAAGTCCTTGGGATTTTCTAAGTAGAGGATCATATCATCTGAAAAGAGCAATAGTTTGACCTCCTCTGCTCACATTTGTATACCCTTAGTATCTTCCTTGCCTTATTGCATTGGCTAAAACTTCCATCACTATGACGAAAAGTAGTGGGCATCCTTGTCTGGTTCTACTTCTAAGCAGAAATGCTTTCAACTTTTCTCCATTCAAGTGATGGTGGCTATGGGTTTATCGTAGATGGCTTCTATCAGCTTGAGAAATGTCCCATCTGTGCCCCAGATGTATTTTTGTATGTATTATGTATTTTTGTAAATAGAGTCTAACTCTGTTGCCCCAGGCTAGAGTGCCCTAGTGTCATAGCTCACAGCAACCTCAAACTCCTGAGTGCAAGTGATCCACCCACCTTGGCTTCCCAGAGTGCTAGGATTATGAGCGTGAGCCATTTCACCAAGCCTCTGCCTATATTCTTGAGTATTCTCTCTCTCTTTTTTTTTTTTTTTTGCAGTTTTTGGCTGGGGCTGGGTTTGAACTCACTACCTCCAGTATATGGGGCCAGTGCCCTACTCCTTTGAGCCACAGGCACTGTCCTATTCTTGAGTATTCTTACAAAAAAGGATGCTGAATTCTGTTAAAAGCTAGCTTTGTCTCCATCAATAGAGAGAATCATGTGGTCCTTGTTTTTACTTTTTACGTTGTTTTCTTTTTTTGTTTTGAATGTTCAAGGAAAAGGCATCATAGTTACACTCAAATTTTCCCACCCTTTTCCTCTGTGTTCCCTACCAGTCGGGGTAGGGAAATGATACCACTTTATTTTTATTTTTATTTTTTATTTTTTTGGCTGGGGCTAGGATTGAACCCACCACCTCCAGCATATGGGGCTGGTGCCCTACTCCTTTGAGCCATAGGCACCGCCAATATTTTTATTATTTATTTATTATTTTATTATTATTTTTTGAGACAGAGCCTCAAGCTGTCTCAAAAAAGTGCCGTAGCATCACAGCTCACAGCAACCTCCAACTCCTGGGCTCAAGCAAGTCTCCCATCTCCGCCTCCCAAGTAGCTGGGACCACAGGCGCCCACCACAACGTCTGGCTATTTTTTTGGTTGCAGCCATCATTGTTGTTTGGCGGGCCTGGGATGGATTTGAACCCGCCACCTTAAGTTATGTGGCTGGTGCCTTAGCCACTTGAGCCACAGGCGCCGAGCCTATTTATTTATTTTTTTGAGACAGAGTCTCACTCAGTAGAGTGCCATGGTGTCACAGCTCACAGCAACCTCAAACTCTTTGGCTTAAGTGATTCTCTTGCCTCAGCCTCCCAAGTAGGTGGTACTACAGGCACCTGCCACAACTTGGCTATTTTTTATTGCAATTGTTGAGCTGGCCTGGGTTGGGTTCAAACCCACCACCTTTGGTGTATGTGGCTGGCGCTGTAACCACTGTGCTACAGGTGCCAAGCCAGAAATTATACCACTTCAAATGACTGAGGTGCTGGTGGCAACCAAACTTGAATTCATGATGCTTTGGTATCTAACATGGTCTTTTGTCCATTATTGGTACTTAAATGTTTGACTAAGGATGTCTCCAGCCCAGACTGAGGTCTCTCATTCCTCACAGAGAAACAGTAGCACGAGCTGCACTTGTTTTTTTGAAGTCCAAATGAGGAGGACCGTGTTTCTTTCAGATGTTATTTTCCTTGAGTACCAGTTCTTCCCATGACAAATTACCACAACTGGTGGTTTATTACAACAAAAACAGATTCCTTCACAGCTCAGGAGGCAGAAAGTCTGACATCAGATGTCACTAGGCTGGTTTCCCCTGGAGCCTCTCAGGAGAATCTGCTCCACGTCCCTCTCCTGGCTTCTGGTGGTTCCCGGCAATCCTTGAAGCTCCTGGGCTTGTGGACTGGACAGGTCTCTCTTCTTTGCCTTCATTTTCATATCCTTTTCTTCCCTGTATGTATCTGTGCTTCAAATTCCCTCCTTCCTGTCTCTTATAATGACACCTGTCACTGGATTAGGTTTGCCCTAAATCCAGGATAAACTCTTCTTGAGATCCTTAACTTAATTACATCTGCAAAGATCCTATTTCAAAAAAAGGTCACATTTACAAGTTCTGGGGAGAAGGATGTAGATATATATTTTTAGGGGTTACCAATCCACTGCACAGGGCTTCCTTTAAGCATTTTTGATGTGACCTTCCCATCAAAGAAGAGTACACACTACAGTGTGCAGACTTCCACCATTCTGGTGGACTGTGACGTTCTTATTTAAAGAGTGTTTTACCAGGCTGGGTGCAGTGAGTAGCTCATGCCTATAATCCTAGCACTCTGGTAGGCCGAGGTGGATCACCTGAGCTCATGAGTCCAAGCAAGAGTGAGATCCCATCTCTACTGAAGATAGAAAAATTAGCTGGGCATGTGGCAGGTGGCTGTAATCCTAGCTACTTGGGAGGCTAAGGCATGAGGATCGCTTAAGCCCAGGAGTCTGAGAGCTATGATGCCATGGCACTCTACCCAGGGTGATGAGTAGGTAAAGAGATAGGAGGTAAAGGCCACTTAGGACCTAAACCAACCAGACCAGCTGTGTCATGTTGGCCCTAGGGTGATGGAATGAGACTCTTTCTCAAAAATAAATAAATAAATGTGATTTACCAGTGGCCACACTGTCTCTGAGCCTTGTGATTCCCTTGGGTGGTAGCTTTTTATGGGAGTGGGATGTTAAGATGAAAGGTCCGGGCAGCATCAGTGGCTCAGTGAGTAGGGCGCCGGCCCCATATACCGAAGGTGGCAGGTTCGAACCTGGCCCTAGCCAAACTGCAACGAGAAAAAAAAAGATGAAATGTCCATCTTGGAGTAGCCAATGAAATAATAACCCTCTTCACTTGTCACATGATGGATTCCTCACCCATTTGCTCCAATTTACTGAGAGGGAAGTGGAAGCGAGAGAAGCTACTATAGATGTTCAACTTCATGCAAGCGGGCTGGTAGCTGATCTGGTGTTTGGACCCAGAAAGTCTGGGTCTAGACCTGTTGGCTATTTATAGCCTCTAATGGAATCTTTGTGGTTTCTGCCTCAGGGGTCTGAGTGGAGGGTGAGATTACTTTAATTACAATAGATAATACAAGTGGAGGGGCATGTTTTAGGGAAAAATGTATTTGGTTTGGGACATACTAGGTGAGAGGCCTCTGTGGAATATACATACATTTACTTATCCAGCAAATATATATTAAATGTATATTAATATTAACTGCATGCTTAGAGCCATGATGCTTGGCTTTGGGGACACAGCAAAGTAACATCCCCCAGGCAATGGAGCCAAAGTCAGTTGAAAGGGACTGAACAAGAACCATGATAGAGGAGGGTGTAGCAGGAGTTGGGGACAGATAAGGAACAAGGAGAGGGAGAAGATCTTGCCTTTCTTTTGGTTAGGGTCGGAGCTAAATTTACAAAACAGTAAGAATGGGAGACAGGAGGTAAAGGTCACTTAGGACCTAAACCGACCTGACCAGCTGTGTTGGCCCTAGCCTGACTGGCTCCATCTTATTCTCACTACACGTGTTTTCAGATGGAAGTGAGGCACAGGCAGGTGGAGGTCATGACCTTTGAGAATACATGGGGTGAAAATAAGATGGAGCCAGTCAGGGTAAGGCCAACATGGACAGCTCGTCTGGCTGGTTTAGGTCCTATGTGACCTTCACCTCATGTTACCCATTCTTGCTATTTTGTAAATTTGGCTTTAACCTAAAAGTATATATCTTGAGTAGTTTAGGGCAATTGGTTTAGGAGTTTTAAAATGTTGTTTGGGGACCAGAGGCAGTGGCTTACTGCCTGTAATCCTAGCACTCTGGGAGGCCAGGGCGGATGGATTACCTTGAGCTCACAGGTTCGAGACCAGCCTGAGCCAGAGGGAGACACTGTTCCTAAAAATAGCTGGGTGTTGTAGTAGATGCCTGTAGTCCCAGGTACTTGGGAGGCTGAGGCAAGGGAATTGCTTGAGCTCAAGAATTTGAGGTTTCTGTAAGCTAATACTACGGCACTCTACCAAGGGCGACAAAAACTGTCACACACACAAAAAAAGAGGATGGTGCCTGTGGCTCAAAGGAATAGGGTGCTGGCCCCATATACTGGAGGTGGTGGGTTCAAACCTGGCCCTGGCCCAAAACTGAAAAACAAAACAAAAACAGAAATGTTGTTTTGGGTCATGGGTTATGCTAATTATTGTTGTTTAAGATAAGGATTAACATGGTTTTTGCTTTGAACTTTTATGTATAAAGCTGTGATTTGGGGCTGGGCGCGGTGGTTCACACCTATAATCCCAGCACTCTGGGAGGTCAAGGTGGGTGGATTGCTTAAGCTCACAAGTTTAAGACCAGCCTGACTAAGACCCCCGTCTCTTAAAAAAAAAAAATAGCTGGGCGTTGTGGTGGATATCTATAGTCCTAGCTACTTAGCTACGTGGGAGGCTGAGACAAGAGAATTTCTTGAGCCCAGGAGTCTGAGGTTGCTGTGAGCTATGATGTCATAGCACTCTACCGAGGGCCACAGTGTGAGACTCTGTCTCAAAAAAGAAAAAAACCAAAAAACCCCACAAACTGTGATTTTGGAAATGGAATAACAGAACAGTCTTGGAGAGGCTACTGTTCTGCAGAATCCCGGCCTTCTGACAAACTTTGGTGGACCTATCCCCTTCTCTTCATACCGACTGACAATTAAAGGTGGCCAGACCTTCTTTGTCCAGAAACACCTTGAGGTGGGAGGACACCAAGTGCAGGAAGGTGGGTTGGGTGAAGAGGGATGCAACTCTCCCCATCTCTCTCTGAGAGTCTGGGGAGCCCTGAGATGCAGCAGGATTTAACAGTATCACTTTAATCCAGGGATGGATGGGCTCAGGGCAGGAGGGGAAGGCAGTGAGGAGCCAGAGAGGAAATCGGCTAGGCCCAGGGCAATGCAGAGGAAGTGGAGAGAAGAGGGTGGATAAATTCTGGACACGTATTAAAGGTAGAGTTGACTTTTGCTAACCAACCAGGTGGCATGCAGTGTTGATCCTGAGCAACAACATGCAGGGAGCTTCCCCAACTCCACTGAGCACTGACAACCACAGCAGGAGAGGTGGAAATGGAAGGACCCTGCAGAGACTCCAGCAGGGCCTGAGGTGTGGAGCTCTGCCGTGGGGTGTGGGCGTGGGGCTCTGGGGCCAGTCTAGGTAGGTGCCTGGACAGACATCCATGGGCAGAGGGAATGCAGGGTAAGTAAGAGCTTAATCGACACGATTTGCTTGGCGGTGGAGGTTTTGTGGCTGTGGGACAGAAACATTTCTACATTTTTCATTAGGCTGTTTTTAAACAAGCATCAGAAGAAAATGTTACACAATTCTTCCAGCCACCCAGCCTATTCTGTTTCAGCACCCTGCCTACACCTTGTGGGTGTCCCTTTAAAAGGCTTTTTCCACCATAGCCAGGGCATGCTTCCACCTTCAGTGCTCACCTGGAATTATCCACAGTTGGGTGTGGGCTTGGTTTAGCACATCCTGGGGCTGAGAGGCAGGAGGGGCAGATGGTGGTTACAAAGTATAAGTTGGATTTGTCTCTTAAGTGACTAGTGGCCTGAGCCTAGAGGGGCAGAAGAGATTCTAGGGTCAGAAAACCAACTTCCAGAGGTGAAGGAAAGAGGACAAGAGTGGGGAGAAGGGGCTGCACCTATAGCTCAGTGAGTAGGGCGCCAGCCCCATATACCGAGGGTGGCAGGTTCAAACCCGGCCCTGGCCAAACTGCAACCAAAAAATAGCCGGGTGTTATGGTGGGTGCCTGTAGCCTGGCTACTCAGGAGGTTGAGGTGAGAGAATCACCTAAGCACAGGAATTGGAGGTTGCTGTGAGCTGTGACACCATGGCACTCTACTGAGGGCGACAAAGTGAGACTCTGTCTCTAAAACAAAAAAAAAAAGAAAAGAAAAGAGTGGGGCAAAGGGACCCTCCTTGGCCTTGGCTAGAAAGAAAAGTCCAGTAGGAGTGCTCAGGAAGAATGTCAGTGCTTTGTGTATTGGAGGTGACTTTTTTTTTTTGCAGTTTTTGGCAGAGGTCGGGTTTGAACCCACCACCTCTGATATAAGAGGCCAGCGCCCTACTCCTTGAGCCCCAAGGCACTGTCCCAGGTGACTTTAATAATCATTATAGGATTGATTTCAGGGCCAGGCACTGTGGCTCATGCCTGTAATCCTAGCACTCTGGGAGGCCGAGGCGGGTGGATTGCTTGAGCTCAGGAGTTCAAGACCAGCCTGAGCAAAAGTGAGACCCCCCCACCCTGTGTCTACTAAAAACAGAAAAACTGAGGCAAGAGAATCATTTGAGCCCTAGAGTTGGAGGTTGCTGTGAGCAATAACGCCACAGCACTCTACCCAGGGTGACAGCTTGAGACTCTGTCTCAAATACTAATACTAATAATAATAATGATAGGGTTGATTTCAAAGCATCCTCCAACAAATCTGCATGACAAGGGCTTTTTGGGTAACTTTTGAGGATGGTGAGCAGGAAGGGAGAGGGTGGAGGGGAAGGGGCCAGGGCAGGTCCTTGTCTCTGCCTAGCTAGACCTGGGGAGGGCAGAGGCTGAGAGGATGATGCCTGGGGAGGGGCCCTGTCCCCGTGGAAGGGCAGAGACTGGTACAGAGGGTGGCCACAGGGTAGGTAAGGAGCTGTGCCTCTGATCAAAGCCAACATTCTCAGCCTCAGTTTCCCTACTATAGAACATCTGACATTTTCACAAGCTTCTATCCATTAATTGAATGCCTATTAGGCATCAAACAGTACTAGAAGGCCGGGCACAGTGGCTCATGCCTGTAATCCTAGCACTCTTTGAGGCCAAGGCAGGTGGAGTACTTGAGCTTACAAGTTCGAGACCAGCCTGAGCCAGAGTGAGACCTTTAAAAGCAGAGTGAGGTTTCTGAAAACAGCCAGGCAAGGCTGGATGCAGTGGCTCACACCTGTAATCTTAGCACTTGGGAGGCCGAGGCTGGTGGATTGCGTGAGCTCACAGGTTCAAGACCAGCCTGAGCCAGAGCAAGATCCCATCTCTAAAAATAGGTGGGCATTGTGGCAGGCGCCTGTAGTCCTGGTTATTTGGGAGGCTGAGGCAAGAGAATCGCTTGAGCCCAAGAGTTTGAGGTAGCTATAAGCTGTGATGCCAAGGCACTCTACCAACGGTAACAAAGTGAGACTCTGTCTCCAAAAAATAATAAATTAAAATAATAACAGCCAGGCATTATGGCAGGCATCTGTAGTCCCAGGTACTTGAGAGGCTGAGGGAAGAGAATTGCTTAAGCCCAAGAGTTTGAGGTTGCTGTGAGCTGTGATGCTACTGCACTCTACTGAGGGCAACAAAGTGAAACTCTGTCTCAAAAAAACAAACAGGCTCAGTGTCCATAGCTCAGTGGGTCAGGCACCAGCCACATACACCAAGGCTGGTAGGTTGGAACCCAGTCTGGGCCAGCTGAACAACAATGACAACTGCAACTAAAAAATAGCCGGGCATTGTGGTGGGCTCCTGTAGTCCCAGCTACTTGGGAGGCTGAGGCAAGAGAATTGCTTAAGCCCAAGAGTTAGAGGTTTCTGTGAGCTGTGATGCCATTGCACTTTACCAAGGGTGACATAGTGAGACTCTGTCTCAAAAACAACAACAACAAAAAAAACAATACTAGAGCCCAAGCTGATATCCTTTTGTTTATCTCACCAAACCACACACCACACAACTACTGAGAGTGATGGTCTGATGCAATAAGTCTGAGTGATTGCACGAAGTCCAATGTGACCCCAAACCCTGTACCCAGCGGCCATCCTTCCAAGCTCTGAAAATGAAATGCTTTTAGATGGGCCAAGGGGCCAAGTGCCCTTCAAGTCTTTTCTTTTCCTTTCTTTTTTCCTTTCCTTTCCTTTCCTTTTCCTTTTCTTTTACTTCTTTCCCTTCCCTTCCTTCCCTTCCCTTCCCTTCCCTCCTTTTTTAGGGATATTCTGTCATCTAGGCTGGAGTGCAGTGGCATGATCATAGCTTGCTGCATCTTCAAACTCATGGACTCAAGCAATCCTCTTGCCTCAGCCTCTCTGGGTAGCTGGGATTACAGGAGCATACCACCACACTGACTAATTTAAAAATTTTTTGTAGAGATAAGGTTTTGCTATGTTACCCAGGCTAATCTTAAACTCCTGGGCTCAAGAGATCCTCCCACTTTAGCCTCCCCTAATGTTGGGATTATAAGCATGAGTTTGGGCCCCCATCAGGTCTTATTTCCTATCTTGGGAATACTTTATAGAATAGTTTTCCGCTTGTCTGAGTGTGAAATGCTGAGGTGAATGTTTACAGAAGGGCTGTGTGGAGCTTCTGTACAGCAAACTGCCAGGGTGGGGAGAGCATGTACTTTTATATTGTTTTTTTAACTTGGTGCATGAAATATCTTTCGATTACAAAGCACATATAAGAAGTCCTTTATCCAGCCAGCTGATCTAGCAAACATGGGGCCAGCACCGACCCTCTGACTAGGGCTGAGAAAGAGTGAGGCCTGGGGACATGAGGAGAGGGATGAACAGGCTCCTATATTTGTTAGATTTCTGCTTTTTGGGGTACTTTTGTCTAAACTCAGCCTAGGAAGAGCACTAAAGTAACTCAAAAGATGTGTTCCCTTCGAGCATGTCAAAGGGACATAAAGCCAAAGTTGGAACAAAATAACACAGTGTTGTATTATAAACCAAAATATGAAATAAATGAGTCCATACTGACATAAATGGCATGATAAATAAATAAATAGATGAGAAGTAGCCCAGGCTCAGTGGCTCATGCCTGTAATCCCAGAACTCTGAGAGGTCAAGTGAGGTGGGTGGATTGTCTGAGCTAGAGCAAGACCCCAGCTCTAAAACTAGTTGGTGCTGTTGCGGGCGCCTGTAGTCCCAGCTACTGGGGAGGCTGAGGCAAGAGGATCACTCAAGCCCAAGAATTTGAGATTGCTGCGAGCTTTGATGACATAGCACTCTACCCAGAGCAACAGAGTGAGACTTTGTCTTAAAAAAAAAGATGGGGCTCGGCGCCTATAGCTCAACTGACTAGGGCGCCAGCCACGTACACCTAAGGTGGCGGGTTCGAATCCCCAGCCCGGACCCGCCAAACAACAATGACAGCTGCAACCAAAAAATAGCCGGGCGTTGTGGTGGGCGCCTGTGGTCCCAGCTACTTGGGAGGCGGAGGCAGGA
>CAUYTI010048935.1:0-67993 GCA_963575145.1 Galago senegalensis
GTAGGTAAACCATGTCTGTCCTAAACTGACAGGTACAGGGTGGTCGTGTTCAGGGTTGATTGGCTCAGGGACGAGTCTTCTTTGTCTCAGGTGAGCAAATGAGAAGGAAGGGATAAAGGTCGCAAGTGGGGCGAGTGCAGAGTAGAGTGGCAAGTGCAAAAAGGGGAGGGGTCGGGATGTAGGCTGAGTGCACAAGGGGGCTAGTGGGACAAGGGGAGGGGCTCAGGATGTGGGCTGAGTGCACAAGGGGGCTAGTGGGACAAGGGGAGGGGGTCAGGATGTGGGCTGAGTGTACAAGGGGGCTAGTGGGACAAGGGGAGGAAGTCAGGATATGGGCTGTAACACTTAGGTATGATAAGGTCCTTGGTATGCGGTGAGCTATTGTTCTGAATAAACAAAAAAGGAGGTAGTTTGACTTGTGACTTGAGTTAATTAGTTTGGGTCTCACACCTCCAACTCCTGGGCTCAAGCGAGTCTCCTGCCTTAGCCTCCCAAGCAGCTGGGACCACAGGCACCCACCACAATACCCAGCTGTTTTGTGGTTGCAGCCGTCATTATTGTTTTGATGGGCCTTAGGTGTATATGGCTGGCGCCTTAGCCACTTGAGCCACAGGCGCTGAGCCTTTTTTTTCTTTAGACACAGGGTCTCATTCTTGCTCAGGCTGGTCTCAAACTCCTGAGCTCAAGCAATCTTCCCAACTCAGCCTCCCAGAGTAGTAGGACTACAGGCTTGAACCACGCACGGTACCAGCTTACTACAAAATGGTTTTTGTTTGTTTGTTTGTTTGTTTTAAGTGAATGAAGGGGCCAGGTATAGTGGCTGTCACCTATAATTCTAGCACTCTGGGAGGCTGAGGCAGGTGGATTGTTTCAGCTCAGGAGTTCGAGACCATCCTGAGCAAGAGTGAGACCTTGTCTCTACTAAAAATAAAAGAAAAAAAAATTAGCCAGGCATTATGGTAGGAGCCTGTAGTGCCAGCTACTTGGGAGGCTGATACAGGAGGAACTCTTAAACTCAAGAGTTTGAGGTTGATGTGAGCTAGGATGCCGCAGTACTCTACCCAGGGCAACAGAGTGAGACTGTCTCAAAAAAAAAAAAAGCTAATAAAAATGACTCTGTATTGATGGCTGTCTTGTGTGAGTGTCCATGAAATCAGGTAGTATGCCAGATATAACCAGACTCTCCACGACTTACCTGATACTCCACAAACCTGTTTCCCTGCTGTGCAGATCACAGGTAGACACAAAAGGAGGCTGAGGACGGCTAATGGGATCTCACCTGGGCAGGCTGGGGTATGAGAGAAAAGCTCTCACTCCAGACACCCCACATAGATGGCCTCTGCTTGGCCCCCAAGCTGGCCCCAGCTGTCACACTAAGAGGGTCACCAAAGGTGTGCAGGCTACTGCCCACAGGCACCCTCCATCCAAGGAGGCAAAGGTAGTGGAAGATCAGGTGACCCTGGCTCGGTGACTGAATAATACTGTATAAGTCACATCCTCATCTGAAAAATGGGTACAATCCCACTCATTTTGCAGTGAGGACTGAGGAGGGATGCTCTCAGTGAAGCACAGGGCTTGCCATAGGTGGGACTGTGTCACTTCCCTCCTTTCGCTTCCCCTTGAGGGCCAAGATTAAGGAGACAGAGAACTGGGTAGGTTGAAACACATGCCCAGTCTTACAGGCAAGGCTCCCCTCCAACCTGAGGCCAGTGACCTTCAAGGCCTGCCAATGCTGGGCTGAGCTGTGACTTGCCTGCCCCTAAGCCTCTGTTGACATTTATTTCCACTGCCCATGCTGAGCTGAGTGCAACCTCAGGGCTACATGTGGCCTTCTGGATCCTTGAATCCAAATTGGATTGGATTGGATTGGATTTGGTCAAGAAGCCTCACTTGAGGATCTGGAAGGCCACATGATAGACCAAGGTGGCCAACTGAAATAGAGAGAAGCTGGCCAGGCACATTTCGGATGCACTTGCTGAGCCTAGGAGCAGATCTTGCTTGCCTGTGGATGATAACACTGCTTTGCCTTTTAGATGGGAAAGGCACTCATGACTAGATGACAGGAGAAGTCTGAGCTTCAGCCCCTTGCTGCTTCAAAACTGGTACCCAGGATCACCTAGGAGGTTGTTTGGGGTTTTTTGTTTGTTTGTTTGTTTGTTTTTGTAGAGACAGTCTCACTTTATCGCCCTCAGTAGAGTGCTGAGGTGTTACACAACTCACAGCAACCTCCAATTCCTGGGCTTAGGCAATTCTATTGCCTCAGCCTCCCAAGTAGCTGGGACTACAGGTGCCCACCACAATGCCCGGCTATTTTTTTGTTGCAATTTAGCCAGGGCTGAGTTTGAACCCGCCACCCTCAATATATGGGGTTGGCATCCTACCCACTGAGTCACAGGAGCAGCCCGGCCTAGGAGGTTTTTACAATTACTAAGAAGCAGGCCCACCCGGACCTCTGAATTTTGGGGGGCAGTGGGGAGGACAGAGTCTCATTGTGTCATCCTGGGTAGAGTGCTGTGGCATCACAGCTCACAGCAACCTCAAACTCTTAGGCTTAAGCACTCTTGCCTAAGCCTCCCAAGTAGGTGGGACTACAACGCCTGGCTATTTTTGTTTGTTTTTGTTGTTGTCATTGTTGTTTAGCAGGCCTGGGCTGGATTCGAACACACCAGCCCTGGTGCATGTGGCCAGTGCCCTAATAGTGAGCCACAGGTGCCGAGCCCAGACCTCTGAATTAAAAGGGTTTTTTTTGGAGACAAAGTCTCACTCTGTGCCCTGGGTAGAGTGCTGTGGCATCCTAGCTCACAGCAACCTCAAACTCTTGGGCTTGAGCATCTTCTTGCCTCAGCCTCCCAAGCAGCTGGGACTACAAGCACGTGCCACCATGCCCAGCTAGATTTTATTTTTTTATTTCATTTTATTTTATTTTACAGAGTCTCACTCTATCACCCTGGGTACAGTACATGGCATCCCAGCTCACAGCAACCTCCAACTCTTGGGCTCAAGCAATTCTCTGGCTTCAGCTGGAACTGAAGCTGGGACTATAGGCGCCTGCCCGCCTGCCGAGCTATTTTTAGAGACGGGGTCTTGCTTTGCTCAAGTTAGCCTCAAACTCCTGGGGTCAAGCAATCCACCCTCCTTGGCCTCCCAAAGTGCTAGGATTACAGGTGTGAGGCATGACACCTGGCTTGAAAGGGTATTTTAACAAGACCCCTTAGGAAACTGTATGCACCTTAAACTTTGAGAAGCCGCCAGGCTACAGTGTGACTGAGGAAACTGACAATTCCCTGAACACCTGGGTGGAAGCAGATCAACAGATTCCTAAAATTGGAGGACACACGCCCTCACCAGGGTGCACTATAATACCAATTATGCTTTCTTAAAGGTCCTCGTGAGACAGATAACCTGATTTAATCTGCTTTTTTACTTCTATAAATACAGTACTTGCTTTAAAACACTCAGGACCTATTATACAAAGCTCCAAGAAAAAAGTATGACTATTATATTTGTTCCTTTCCAATAACTGATCATATTCCCCCTTTTATCACGGAAGAGGGATACTCAGACCCATGTTCACAACTATATTATCCTCATTAAATATATTTAAATTCCACTATCTTCTCCCCAGTGTCTTCTTTTCTGTGACTGCTTTATTGTTGAGCTTTTCCTTGAAAGCTGTCCCAAGTTGTCTTTGGAAAAAGCCACCTGTGTAAGCAAAATAAACAGGAGATGCCTATACATTCCAGAGGCAGAGCCCCTCCCCCCTGGACTGCCGTCACCCTGTCATGGTCAAGGCACCTCCTCTGCAGGATTTTGGAGATGAAGCTGAGGGTTTGGGAGAAGGACACCTCCTTGGACATCCAATGCGAGTTACTAAGAAAAGAAAGCCCAAGCAGCCAGGTGTTGTGGGCGCCTGTCGTCCCAGCTACTCAGGGGGCTGAGACAGGAAGATTGCTTGAGTCCAGGAGTTCTGGGCTGTAGTGCGCTATGCTGTTCGGGTGTCTGCACTAAGTTCAAGATCAATATGGTGACTTCCCCAGAGCGGGGGACCACCAGGTTGCCTAAGAAGGGATGAACTGGCCAAGGTCGGAAATGGAGCAGGCCAAAGCTCCTGTGCTGATCATAGTGGGATGGTGCCTGTGAATAGCCACTGCACTCCAGCCTGGGCAACATAAGAAGACCCCGACCCCATCTCTAAAAAAAAAAAAAAGAAAAAAGAAAAGAAAGCCCAAGCATCTGAGGGGCCTCTTGGTGGTCAGTTGTCACAGGATGCCCCTCCCTGCTTCCTCCCTGCCCTCAGACCTCCAGATAGTGTCCCCTGTGTCAGGTGACTCCACAGCCTGGGGCAGGAATGGTGGGACAGTGCCCTAGTCACCAGGGGCCTTGGCTGCCATCTCTCCTTTGCTGCTCCTTCTGAGGCTGGGACCTCCTTGTCACAAGCCAAGACAGTTGATCCTACACAAGAGTTTAAGTACCTATTATGTGGCAGGGAGCTCCCTTGGAAAAGTTCTCACTTCATCCTTCGTCCACCCTCCCATTTCAGCACCTACCTTTGGAACCTTCTCTGCACTCCTGTGCTGGCCACAGCTGAACCATTCTGTAGATCCATGGAGCTCAGACACCTTTTCTCTCCAGGGAGCTCACACTGCAGCAGAGGCTGGGGGAGGGCATCCTCTCAACCAAGCTTGATACAGACCTCTGAGGGTCAGGGAGATTCAATGTATGTGGAGGGTGGAGGGACAAGGGATCCTATGTCTCATAAGCCACACCTTATAATATGTACAAGACCGCTTCACAATAATGTGCTGTGGAAAGTGCACCTTGCCTCCCTGCTCAGCCACATCTCTCTGTCACAGACTCATGTCTTCGCCTGGCACTGCCTCAGCTCTGAATATTGCTGTCATGGCTTTGCCCATTGGGTTACCAAAATGGCAAAGATAATTCCTCCATTTGCCTGAGTCACCCCGAGGATGCTGTACCCTAAATGCCATCTCATTACATAAGAGACTGTGTCCCAGAAGCTCGGAGGAGTCTCAGGGTATCTACTGGGAAGAAAAGTGTGGGGCAGGGGGAGCAGCACCTTCCCTGAGGCCACAGCCTTTCATGGATATCAGAGTATACAAGTACATAGTGTCCCGTGACCACTTTGTTTTAATAGAAAAAGTGTTTATTTTGTGAAATAGATATGCTCTGTCCCAGCCTATAAATGCAGGCAGGATCAACCTAAGAAGCTGAGACTGAGGAACATGCCTCTCTTCTTTGGGCCAAGTCTGAGATGAATCTAGATTCTCCTCTTGGATACTCCTGTCTTCTTCTTCCTCTTCCTCTTCTTCCTCTTATTCTTCTTCTTCCTCCTCCTCCTCCTCTTCTTCTTCTTTTTCTTCTTCTTTTTTGTTTTTTGAGACAGACAGAGTCTCAAGCTGTCTCCCTGGGTAGAGTACCAGGGCGTCACAGCTCACAGCAACCTCCAACTCCTGGGCTCAAGCAATTCTCTTGCCTCAGCCTCCCAGGTAGCTGGGACTACAGGCTCCCACCACAATGCCTGGCTATTTTTTGGTTATAGTTGTCATTGTTGCTTGGCAGCCGGGGCTGGATTCGAACCCGACAGCTGCAGGGTATGTGGCTGGTGCCCTAGCTGCTTGAGCTACAGGCGCCGAACCTACTCTTGTCTTCTTAGCCAAAGGGCTAGCCTTGTCTTCCAGGAATAGGGCAACACTGTGGCTCTGTACATTGAAATACTCAGCAATGCCAGGCCCAGACACCCCTACATACACGTGGGACACCCTTCTGAGTCAGCCTCAAGCCAGCGCAGGGCGTTCAAGGGAGGTGAGCATAGTGGATGGAGCCATGGAAAAGCTTCCCATAGGTGCTGAAGGAGGTGAGGAAGGGTGAGGTCAGGGGTATGTCTAGTCAGCAAATATTTACCGAGCACCTACTATGCGCCCAGCACTACTCTAGGCAACAGGGATACAGAAGTGAATAAGCAGATTAAAACCCCCTAGAGGAGCTCACATTTCTGTGAGAGAAGACAGTTACTAAACAACAGACATAAAGTGTGCTTTATTAGTGTTTAAAGGTGATAAAGGTTATGGGGAAAGAAAGGAAATAAAACAAACATGAAGAAGAGGGCTGGGGTGGTCAGGGTGGGCCTCCCAGAGATGATGACATAGCAAAGGCTAAAAGGAGGAAGGAGGAGCCATGGAGATACCTGGGGTCCAGGCTGAGGGAAAGGCTAGGAGCAGGGTCCCTCAGGAAAAGGGAGAAGGCAGGCCTGGTGGGACTGAGTCAGCAGAGGGGGAGACAGAGGATGAGGCCAGAGAGCTGGGAGGGAGTCAGTCACGTGGCCTCACAGCCACTGTAAAGGCTTTACTCCTGCTCTGAGAGCCAGGGGAGCATTTAGCAGAGAAGTAACAGGATCTGACAAACATCTTGAAAGAACAGATCAGGGCTGTGCTGTCCTTGGCAGAGGACACCAGAGGCTGGCCCATAGAAGGTGCTCAACAAACCCTGGAGAGGGCTCATCTGCTTTGGGGAATTCGGCTGCCAAACTTCAGGAAATATTTCCTGAACTGTCACCCACACAAGACCCCATCCAAGTGAGACAAGCTCACATTCAAGTCTCCCCTAGTCCAGGGAACAACAGATAGGCCAAGTGCCAAAAGCCAAAGGCACAGGTCAGATACCCAGTCCACCAAGGTTCAGGGGTTCACTTCCCTCCCTCCTGTGCCTTCCAGGCCCTCACTTTTCTCTAGCAGAAGTTTACGCTCTCTTTGGGATAATCCTCTGCAGACCTCTACCAGCCTAACACGAGTACATTGTCCATCTGTCTCTCTCTCTCTCTCTCCCGAACTCATGGGGGCCTCACAAAGAGACTCACTGAGCCTCAAGGCTGCTGGAAGATCACTCAGTACTTCCATTTGCCAAGCTCCCTCTCCTTGTGCCACTGGTTGATACTAACAGAAGATCCCTGTCAGGAAGAGCAGCACATGTGTGCTGGACATCATGCCAGGGAACCAAGGGGCTAGGAACCTGTTTTTGTCTCCTTCTTTGCCAGACCTGGCATCCCAACAGCACTGGGAACACACTGCCTGGCACTGTGGGGCACTGTGAAGTTGAACAGAGAAAGGATCTATGAGAACTGCCACAGCAGCCCCCAGAGGGAGGCTCTGGGCCTCAGGCCTGGCTGAACAGAGAGCTGGGGAGGGAGGATATCTAGGCAGGAGGAATTTATGAAACAGAACTGATCACTGAGGGGCCGTGGCCAGTGGGAGGGAGGAGAGGCCCCTCACAGCAGCACTCCCTGCACAGAACTCTGCCTCTTCATCCCTGCTATGCCCTTTGGGGTCCCTGGGGCTTATCTCCCCCACAGAGGCTGGCTTCCTGGAAAACAGGATTCTTAGACTTTCTAAGAATAATGTGAAGTTCCATATCAGGGACCAACAACAACAACAACAAAAAACCCCAAAAATACTCTAGAAGGAGTCCTAGGGATCAGGAACTCCCACCCCCGCCCCAGCCTCCCAGAAGCTGAGTAAAGTTGGTGCCTCACTTGAGCATGAGGCCACCAAACTGGAAGGTAGGTAAGGTAGCAGAAATGCCACCCAGCAGGGAGCTGCTTTTTCAGACACTCAGCAGTTCTAGGAGAAAGGCCACCGGGCAGGGTCCCAGTGGCTCACGCCTATAATCCTAGCACTCTTGGAGGCTGAGACAGGTGGATTGCCCTGAGTTCACAGGTTTGAGACCACACTAAGCAAGAGTGAGACCTAAAAAATAGCGCGGTGTTGTGGTGGGCACCTCTAGTCCCAGCCACTCCGCAGGCTGAGGCAAGAGAATTGTTTGAGCCCGAGTTTGCGGTTGCTGTGAGCCATAACGCCAGGGCACTCTACCCTACCGAGGGTGGGCTTCTTCCTCTCTCACTTGCATTACACCCAGAGGGAGGGGTCGGGATCCAATCTGTTACCTTGGCCTCCTCCCACCCGGGAAACCTTAGCCTGCTACTTAACCTCGGTTATGAAATTGATGTGGACTTGAGATGTCCCTCAGGTTAAAGGAGGGGGCCTCTTGGTCCCGAGTAAGAGGCCATCCCCGGAGGAGTTCGGCTCACTTTAACGGAGTGCAGGGAACTGCAGATCAGGAAGTGCCCGGGCTGGCTCTGAACTCCCGCCTTGGGCCAGGGCCAGAGGATGGTCAGACGACAACGTCGCTGCCCAAACTGCAGGATTGGGCGGGGGATCGAGGGCCTGAAGGCTCCCTGATTGCGGCCCGGAGAACGGTGGCCGAGACGGATAAGCAATAGCAGGCTGGCGGGCGGCCACCTCCCGGGCAGGTCCGGCCCTCGCTGGCGGGTGGGGCTCGGGGAGAGGAGGAGCCTAGAGCTGAGCCACCGCCTCCGCCAAGGACCTTCAGCGTCCGCCGCTATTCACTACTCCGAGTGGCGGGCTACAGAGGTGAGTGACCCCTCCCCTGGTCCCCGCGCGGCTGTGGCCTGCGCCCGGTCCCCAGGACTCCCAAGCTGGTGCCCACCGTGTTGTGCCCTGCGCCATCGCTGAGCTAAGCGTGGGCGCCGTCGCATGTCTGGAGGCGACCTCGCCCCCTGGGAACGAGCCACGTGTGGCCGGTGACAGACAATCTGGATCCTGGGCCCACCACCCCGAAAATCTCCCTTCCCTAGGGACCGAAGCTGCGTGCGCCGGCGAGTGGGCAGGGCAGGCGGTGGCAGTGTGGGAACCGGAGTCCTGAGCCCCAGGGTGCGGACGCAGGCGCTCCTCCGGATCTGAGTGCACAGGTCCCACGTGCCCCGTGGCTCTGGCCTACTGGTTGCAGGAGAAGGTTGGCAGCCGTGGGCGGGATCTTCCTGGTTCTTCCTTGCCAGGCCTCCCAACCTTTTCGCAAAGCAAGGCAGAGCAGGGACCCAGGTCCCCGACCTTGGTCCAGATGAAAGACCGGACTTCCCAGAGCAAAGTTCCCCCTCCCGCTGCCCGCTTCTCCGAAATTTGGAGGCAGGCTGCCCAGAGAGGTGTGGCTGGAACTTTGATCACTCTGGGTAAATGAATGGGAGGGTGCACCAGCTAAATAAGTGTGTAGGGACCGGGAGGCCTGTCTGCAGGAAATATGCAGGTGGGTCCTGCTGGAGCCCTGGCAGAAAGCACTAAGAAGCTTCCCATGTACCCAGGGCCACCTCTAAGATGGCTCCAGAGTGGGGGTTCTGGAAATACCCCGGGGGTGTTGCTATCCTTCAGAGTGCAGCCAGGATATAATTAACAGCAAACATTTATTACACCACTATGCCTGCCGGGCTTTCCTGTTACAGATGGGGAAACTAAGTCCAGAGAGCCAGAGTATTTTGCAAGATACATAGGTAACCACAGTGCCTAAGTAGGATTTGAATCCAGATTTATCTGACATGGGGGTCCAGAGGAACTGACTAGTGGACAAAAATAGGCCATGTCCTAAGAGGATTCTGGCAGCCCAAATAATGCAATGCTGGGGGCGAGAATGTTCATATAACCAAAGGATCTCATCTGGGTTTGTCCCCTCAGTCACCTGCAAGGTTTGTCAAATAGATGCCCAAGTCCCACCTGCAGTTGACTGAATCAGCCAGGAGCCCTGGAGTAAGGGCTAGATTACAGGTAGCCCTTGAGAGACAGGTAGATTCCTCTCCTGTTCACATTTCCTGTTCTTGTCTCCTGGACTTCCCCCCTTAGACTTATCAGAAAACAGGGTGCTGGGCTGGGCTTCAGGGGGGTAAAGAGTGAAAGTTTTTTTTGACTTGGCACCTGTAGCTCAGTGGCCAGGGCACCAGCCACATACACCAGAGCTGGCGGGTTCAAACCCAGCCCGGGCCTGCCAAACAATGATAACTACAACCAAAAAGTAGCAGGAATTGTGGCAGGCGCCTGTAGTCCCAGCTACTTGGGAGGCTGAGGCAAGAGAACTGCTTAAGCCCAAAGAGTTTGAGGTTGCTGTGAACTGTCACACCACAGCATTCTTTTTTTTTTTTTTTTTTGAGACCGAGCCTCTAGCTATCCCCCTGGGTAGAGTGCCATGGCATCACGCTCACAGCAACCTCCAACTCCTGGGCTCAAGCAAGTCTCCTGCCTCAGGCTCCCAAGTAGCTGGGACTACAGGCACCCGCCACAACGCCTGGCCATTTTTTGGTTGCAGCCATCATTGTTGTTTGGTGGGCTCAAGCTGGGGATTCGAACCCGCCACCTTTAGGTGTATGTGGCTGGCGCCTTAGCTGCTTGAGCCACAGGCGCTGAGCCCACACCACGGCATTCTTCTGAGGACAACATAGTGGAGATTCTGACTCAAAAAAAAAAAAAAAGTGAAAGTTTTTGTTTTTGAGACAGAGTCTCACTATGACCCTCGGTAGAGTGCCATGGAGTCTCAGCTCACAGCAACCTCCAACTCTCCGGCTTAAGTGATTCTCTTGCCTCAGCTTCCCCAGTAGCTGGGACTACAGGCGCCCACCAAAATGCCCAGCTATTTTTGTTGTTGTTGTTGCAGTTGTCATTGTTGTTTAGCTGGTCTGGGCTGGTTCCAACCTACCAGCTGTGGCATATGTGGCCAGTGCCGTAACCACTGTGCTACAGGCACCAAGCCAAAAGTCAAAGTTTTTGACTGAAGGCCAAAGCCTCACACCTGAGCACTGGGTGAGGTGAAGGCAGCTGGCTGAGTGCAGGAGACAGAGCCTGACCCTCTTTACCCTCTTTACCCTGAGACAGAGGCCCTCAGCTCTCTGAACCTGGTTTTTTTTTTTTCATCTGCAAAACCTTATCAAAGGCTTAGAACAGGATATCCCCCATTAAACAAAGACAATAATGCCTGGCTGGGAGTTAATTGTGTAAAGTCCTGAGTTTAGAGCTGCAGTAAATGTCAGATCACTACTTCTTCCCTGGGTTTGAGTGTTAACCAGAAGAGGACCTTCCAGGATCATTGCCCATCTCATCTCAACCTCTCCGCTTCTTTGAGAAGGTAACTGAGGCCCAGAGAGTAGCCTCCATGTCCCCTTGGAGCTGGCCTTGGCTCCAAACTCTAGGGTTCCCATCTCAGTGTCTTTGCTTGAAGCCTCTCAGGCTGGGAGGAGAAGTTTGCTGCCTGCTTTATTCTCTGTCCAGCTGCAAATAAAAAACTCAGTGGGAGGGGTGATTTTCCTACAGTTTGGGACTGGGAAGAGAAGCCAGCCACTCAGGGATATCAGGCTCCCTTGCCTTTTAGCTGAGGCTGGGCCCACCCCTTCCTGCCCACCTCACTAGCATGGTGGTCAGGTCCTCCTGGGCAGGCAGGCTTGAGCTGAGTAAGTTAAGCACTCATGAAACTGCTTTCTAGCATCTTCAGGATGCACCTCTTAATTTAAAACGAGGAAGTTTGCTTGTTTAAGTAGTAATTAAAATCGAAGGTCAAGTTGGCTTCTTTCTTCCCTTCTGGGGGCTGGAAAGGCATGTGCCTCTTTTTTCACTCCTACTGCCCCTGCTAGCCTCATCCCAATTTGGGAGGCTGTGGAGATCACAGAACTTGGAGCAGAGAAGGCAAGGGGTGGGGGCAGGACACTTGAGTGCTCAAACATTCGGCTACCAAAGTCTCACTTCTTCCCATCTGCCCACCTGCCCAACAAGGCCTCCCACAGGTCCCAGAACTCTGCATGCTCCAGCCTATCAGCCTTTCACAACCTTGCCACTGTGTACCACCACCATCACACCTGAAATGACAGTCTTCATCACCGAGCATTCAGCCTCCTTCTGGCAGGTCCTGGGCCAGGCACATCATATATATGAGGTCATTTGTAATTTAAGACTCTTAGATGGTGGGGAGTGTTATTCTCCCAGCCATGTAACTTTCCCAAGGGCACTTATGACTCCAGCTTCTCCTTCTGATTCCAAACCTGAGACTCCTAACCACTATCTATATCCCTGTCCAAATTTTGCCTCATCACTTATTCATTCAACAAACGTTTACTGAGCACTTTGTGCCAGGAACTTCAAGTCCAGCTGAATCCCACTTCTGGCAGGATGAGTGCCACTGTCATTTACCAACCTGCGCACACCCATACCCTTCATGGGTTTCTTTTTCTTTTCTTTTTTTTTTTTTTTTTTTTTGAGACAGAGTCTCAGGCTGTCACCCTGGGTAGAGTGCTGTGGCATCATAGCTCGCAGCAACCTCCAACTCTTGGCTCAAGTGATCCTCTTGCCTCAGTTTTTCTTTTTTAGTAGAGATGGGGGGTCTTGCTTTTGCTCAGGCTGGTCTCGAACTTATGAGCTTAAGCAATCCACCCGCCTCAGCCTTCCAGAGTGCTAGGATTATAGGTGTGAGCTACCATGTCAGAGTTTCTTTTTTTTTTTTCTGAGACAGAGTCTCAATATGTCACCCTCAGTAGAGTGCTGTGGTGTCCCAGCTCACAGCAACCTCCAACTCCTGGGCTTAGGCGATTCTCCTGCCTCAGCCTCCCACGTAGCTGGGACTAAAGGCACCTGCCACAATGCCCGACCATTTTTTGTTGCAGTTTGTCCGGGGCTGGGTTCGAACCTACCACCCTCAGCATACAAGGCCGGCAGCCTACCCACTGAGCCACAGGCGCTGCTGAGAGTTTCTGAATAAAAGCAAAGAGAGCAGTGTCAGAGAAGCCCAGGACCCATAGCTAATATGAGCTAGCATACAAAACCAGAGATGTTCCCCCACAAACCTGAGCTGGAGGTATCCACTGCTATGCCTGCCGTCAGGGTCGATGGGTGACTGCCAGTCGTCCCAGGGGCAGAATGTTTCCCTCCCCTTCAGGTGTGGCTGGGGTCTCCATAAACACTGCTGAATAGATCAGAAGGAGCTGGTCACTTTAGCAATGTAATAACAGGAGAATCACTTGACACTCAACTCTTCCCAATGAGTCTGTCCTCACATATCCTTATAGTCACCTGGCAGAATAGGCAGCAGGTGAGCACTGATTATTCTGCAATCAGGCAGTAACTGACTCCTACCTCCGACTTCTGCTTAATGAGAGCCGTGTGAGAGCTAAGCAAACAGCACACTTAAAAGCCTTCTTGAGCTATCAAATTAGAAGATTAAACTGTAAAAAAAAAATACAGACCTAAGATTATAAAACCAATCACAGATAAATGCAAAGGGATTTGAGGGTTGGCTAATGGGCCTTCTAAGCTCTATGTGGGGTGGTGGGCTCAAAGCTGGGGTGCCAGGTCTGTGAGAGGATGTCCTTCCCATTGCTATAAGTATCCGATGCTGGCGAGATGACAGGCAGGCTGTGGGGAGGGTAGGTTTGTGATTTGTGGTGGGCTGGAGAGGGAAACAGCATGTCCAAGGGTGGGGGATGAGGCCCAGTACAGTCTTGGCGAGGGTCCCTCTGGTGATGAGCTCACTCTGGGTGTACAGCTAGAGGTGAGATGCCTGCGGGCCCTGTAGGTGAAGCCCGGCCTGCACATGGCTGCAAGGAGCTCACTGGCATCTGAGGGGCCTGTGCTGAGGCTTTCTGGGTGACCAGCCAGGCCTGCACATCCGTCAGTAGTGCAGTGACTGCAATGGGGGTGTAGGAGTCACCACTGTCCAGCGAATCAGACTCCTGGGGTGGGAGACCCAGAGCAGCTGTGGGAAGTGAGATAGGCCCTTTGTGGCTGGCCCTAGGAGATGGTTCCAGACTTGCCAGAATTAAGGTGCTTCTTAGAAAGAGAAGGGAAGGAAGGTGACAGTGCTGGGTCCGGCAGCCAAGAACTGTGATGGGGGTGGGAGTGCTCCATCGGAAAGCCTTACCCTCCTGCTGTTACTGGATCAGCAGGCTGAGGTTAGAGACCTTACGAACCCCGTGCTGGAGTTCTGAAGTTGCTGCTTTTTTTCCCTCCATGACTTTTGCCACAACTCTTCTGAACATCTGGTGGGGCTGTGTGTGGAGTTCTGAAGGGAGGGGGGTTCCAAGGTCAAGGGAGCTGAGGGTGCAGCTGAGGTCTCAGTGAGAACCACCAGGAGCAGGGGTCACAGCTGACCTGGAGGCCCCCGTCCTGCTCACACTTTGGAAGCCGTGCTTTCCTAAGGAAGTGTGGTTTCCTCACAGTGTGGCTTCTCTAAGGGGATCCAGACACTGTCCAGTACCTTTGGCAGGAACAGAGTCCTGAATACCCCTGCCACGCCCGTCAAGGACTCCAGGCCTGTGGCTGCCCAGAAATCTGCCACTTAAGCTCCCAGGGTGATTCTTACCTACGTATGAACGTCAGAGAGCCCTGTGGGCCCAGCAGGTACCTACTAGCTTCATGTGGGCAGAGCACCATGTGAGGGGCTGTGTGGATGTGCCCTCAACTGACTCTGCTGAGTGACCATAGAGCAGCAGCGCACCAAAGGGAGAGGAGGTCGTGTTTGTGGGCAGTGAGTGGCTCACGGCAGAGCAAGGAATGCTGTACCCAAGAGCAGCTCAGGGTGTGTGCTTGGGGTTCCACATTCACTGTTTTACTCAGTTGTCAGACCAGAGAGGGAAAGCAGCTTGCTCCCGATCACTCTGCTAGCAAGCGGCTGAACTGAGTTCACACCCAGGTCTATCTAAACAGATCCACCAACATAGCTATTTCTCTGAATTCAGAGTGAGGAGAGATTGGTGGATAGGGGGAGCTATGGGGAGCTGGCAGCTGCTCTACGTGCACACGTGCTTGGGCTAGATACTGGGGGAAGGGGGATCTGGATGGGTCAGGAGGATGTCTGGGCTTAGGGTAGAAGTCATGGTGTTGGTCGATGTGGAGGGGTCAGGAACTGGAAGGAGGGGCGGTGGGAGGTCAGTCTGAGCTAGGCTCAGGGGAGATTTCAGAATCTAATCCTGCCCAAAGGAGTTCTCACTCTAGTAAGAAAGACAAGACCCGAGAGGCCACAGGAGTCGGAGAACTCTGCAATCCTGTTTGGGCTGTGGGTATAATAGGATAAATTTGCCCAGCGCAAATGGTGGTATGTGTTCTGGTTATCAAATGCCCAGGATTACTTAAAGCTGTTATACACCAAGATCATTCCAAAGAAGTTGAAAACAATTGAATATGCTTGTCGTTAAGAATAGATTTAGCATAGTTTACTTTGGTGATGCCAAAGCCTCCAAACATCCAGCCTCCTCTGGGCTATGGGAACAGCCTCCAGGTCAAGTGAAAAACCATCACAGCTAGCAGAAGTGTGCCCATGACTCTGGTCCCTGCTTTCCCCTTGGGACAGTGCTGTATGGGCTTTTCTGTCTGTCTTCCCACCATGGGCCCTGACTCGCAAGTAAAGATGACAATGAAACCTTTGTTAGTACAAAATGCTGAGAGAATTATCACTAAGCCAATGACAGCCATGGTGATTGCAATAAATTTCCCCCACAGAAATTGATAAATTGCACTTTCTACAGCCATTATGTTTGTCTTTGTATCCTGAAGAGTAAATGCCTCTCTCTCTCTCCCCTCTCTCTCATGTGTATGCTTGCACGCGTCAGATGACATTTATTCATTTTATGCATCCTGGATTCTGGTCGTCCCGCCTCAGTTCCTGTAGCAAAAAGACTTGAGTCTGAGCCACTAATTATCACCAGTGAGGTTTCCTCCCCAAACAGGAAGTATCAGCCCAGAACTGCTCTCTGTCAGTGCACTCTCTAACCAAGCATCAGTCACCACTCCCCGCCCAGCCCTGTGGCCAGGAGCTGGCACGTAGGCTGAGGGAGACCAGCACATCTGTCCAAATCCCCGACAGGCCCCTTGATTTCTGAAAAACCAAAAGTCAGAATCAAAATCAGGCTGTCCACAGACTGGAGACCTGAGCCAGAGGGCTAGCCCAGATTACAGAGGAGTTGTCAAAGGACTGAAACTTCAGACCCTTCTGCCAGCCAGATGTCACATCAGCCCTGATGTAAGTGTGGTTAAGCTGCAGACTCAGGTGACAGGGGTCATGTGCGGGTCCCTCCCACCAGTCCCACCTGGTCCTGGCCTGCTGGAGTGCGCCCCTCCAATCTCTGGGAAGTCCAAAGTACTGAACGCCTCCTGGGAGCTCTGCTGCCTTGGAAGTGTCAGGATAAGGAAGAGTTCAGGATAATGAGGTTCTTAAAAGAGAAAATGGGGAATGTTATCTTCTGCATGTTTTCATGGCCCCCTTTTAAGTCAGGAGCCTTTTCAAAGTAAAGGGTACAAGGACCTGTCATAGTGCCTTTAGTTGTTAGTTCAGCAGCTTCTGGGTTCTGGGGTGTGTGTGAGTTTTTAAAAAAGATGTTAATGTTTATGATGCATTTTTGTGGCATGCAGCCTCCCGAAGGTTATAAATTTTACTGATTGGTCACCATTTCTGCACTGGTTTGTCACAGAACTGTTGCTGCAAGTAATTGAACTGGATTTTTCTAGAATGACTTGAAAACCTAGATGTTTGCAAAAGGCCCTATAAATTATTCATTCACTTTTATTTTGCAAAGTGGTGCGGTGATAAACTTCTTTTCTGTCAGATGAAATTTGCACGTATGTGTATTTGTGTGTGGCTTGGCTGATGAGTGTGTCTGAGCTTTTGTAGGAAATTCTCAGCCTACCTTTTAAAAATATAATGATTTTTTTATGATGTCTAAATAGCGATTCCAGGCAGTATTACAAGAAATATAACAGTAAATGTTTGTGACTCCATCAGAAAGGGAAAAATGCCCACAGAGAAAATAGAAATGCACCAATTAAGATGTGTGTGGCCATAACTGAGCTTTTAACCCCTGATTTGAACTGGCATCTTCTGTCCTCTCTTCCCTCAGGTCAGTTTTGGGAGGCCAGGGGTGGGATGGGGAGACAGACTTGAGGTGGGTGGAGCCTCCTAGACCCTTAAGACTAAGGGCAGCTGGTAAAAACAAAGCCTAGGTGGAGGCTGTGCTACTGTGGTTGGGGCTGGGACAGAAAGCAACTCAGATTTGCTGAAACAGCCTGAGAATGAGACTGGAAAGTGTGAGTTGGGGAAGCTCAGAAAAACCCAAGAGGAAGGGCACAGACAGCATCAGAGTCTGGTGCTGACCAGGTGACCCGCGGTTGTTCGTGTCCATGGCAAGTCACCTCGGCCCTTACCACATTGGAACCAGCTGGAAGACAGAGGCTGGGTGGGATTAGAGCTCAGTAGATCCAGGGCAGACAGGAGCCGGCTCTGGGCCCCAGAGACAGTCTGGGCCTCGATCTTCTCACCTGCAAAGTAGAAGTACAGATAGCTTCCTGCAGGTCGTACCCTTGGGACACACCCACAGGCATGACCTCCAGCCTCACCTCACAGGCGCTTCTTTGCATTTGGCCCCTGCTTATCACAGCTGTGCCCATGCCAAGTCCTTGCTGGCTGCTGGGATGTGCCTATTCAGCACCTCTCCCTTGGACTCACGTCCTGGGGGAGGCCCGGGATTTCTACATGGGGCAGTCATGGGGCTAGAAGGAGAACTTCCCAGAAAGCTGCCTTTAGTTGCATAGCAACTGCCCTGATTTGAACTTACACTGTGTATTTCAGATCCATAATATGGGAAAAACATTACAGAAGCTGTTATTCATTTTAACTGACTAGGAAATGTTAATTATTTATATCCACAGGTGTTAGTTTTAATATTAACATTAGCACATGGGGAGAGGTGAAGATTACTGGGGGTAGGGCTCTGCCACTATCTACCCCCTTGGACCTCAAAGGGAAGTATGCACCATTGTATGCCAGCTCCATACACCAGGCTGCAGAGGTATTAGAAACTCATGGTAGGGGGTGGCGCCTGTGGCTCAGTGAGTAGGGTGCTGGCCCCATATACTGAGGGTGGTGGGTTCAAACCCAGTCCTGGCCAAACTGCAACAAAAAAATAACTGGGCATTGTAGCGGGTGCCTGTAGTCCCAGCTACTCAGGAGGCTGAGGCAAGAGAATCGCCTAAGCCCAAGGAGTTGGAGGTTGCTATGAGGTAGGCTTGGTGCCTGTGGCTCAAGTGACTAAGGTGTCAGCCACATACACCTGAGCTGGCGGGTTTGAATCCAGCCTGGGCCCACCAAACAACAATGACAACTGCAACCAAAAAATAGCCAAGCGTTGTGGAGGGCACCTGTGGTCCCAGCTACTTGGGAGGCTTAGGCAAGAGAATCGCTTAAGCCTAAGAGTTTGAGGTTGCTGTGAGCTGTGACACTACAGCACTCTACTGAGGGCGACATAGTAAGACTATATATCAAAAAAAAAAAAAAAGAAAGAAAACAAAAATTACCTCAAATTCTTGGGCTTAAGCGATTCTCTTGCCTTAGCCGCATATTATTCAAGCCACAAATATTAATTGATCACCAAGTATATGCGAGGCTCTGGGCTGGGTGTTAGAGGCACAGAAATGAAGAAGTGGCTCCCATCTGATGGAGGTGACAGATAAGTAAACCAGTGTGTACAGTCAATGATAAGGTGACAAAAGTGGAGTGAGACCCAGAATATGAAGTCTCCCCTATCCTAGGCCCAGGTTAAGGCAAGTGGCCCCCCTGCCCAGGAGGAGCAAGGCCAAGGCCCAGCCCTGATTCTACATACCTGACCACAGCAGGGAAAGGGGTGAGGGCAGCCACTACCTGAAAGACCAAGCAGCCACAAGGCTTGCAGCTCCACGTTTCTCTGAAAACTAAGAAACTACCCAACTCCAGACGCTGAGGCTGCAGATTCAGCTTCTGCCACCTGATGGTCTCCAGCCACCTGATGGTCTCCAGCCTGGCTGGTTTAATCAGCCCAGAAAGAGTTGGCTGCCCCCACTGCCAGCTCCCTGACCTCCCTGGATGGAATGAAGAAGCCACTCTCCTCCCACCCTGTCACCTCTCCAGCTCCACAGTGCCTGGCCATGCCCTCGTTCAAGCATTTTGTTCCTTGTTGCATTGTAGCTGGCTTTTCTCTTAAAAGCCCCAAGAGGGCAGGCTGTTTTTGGTCACCTCCAGGAGCCCAATGCCTTGCTCCCTGCTAGGTAGACAGTACATACTCAGAGAATAATGAATGAAGGAATTTCTCAGAGAAGCCTTGGCAAGACTTTTCATAAACCTACACAGGCTGTGCACTGCACAACTGCAGAGGTCGTTCTCCACGGGGATTACATTGTGAATGGTACCCCCTGGAGTTGTGCAGCACAGGGTGGGGTGGGTGGCTCTAGGGCTTGAACTTTCAGCCTCTGGCCTTGGTGCTGACCACTGGGCTTTCCTCTTCCCCTTCCCAATCAGCACTGACCCCCATCTTGCCCATATGCTGGCACTGGGGAGTTTATCCAGGCTGGACTGTGAAGTCATGTAGAGAAAGGGTCTTGGATGGGGGCAGGCCATCTGATTTTTTGTTCAGCCAGGAAATTCCACCCTCTGGGAACATCCTCCCACATGGGGTGTTAGGGGGGTTCTGAGTCTCTGAGATCTTCATGGTCCCCCAGCTCTGCTCCTCTCTTCTCCAGCCTACAGGGGGTCTGTGACCCACATGCGCTGGGGAAGGGGCCATGGGAGCAGCTCTGGTGTGAGGGATGCACAGATATGAGGAGTGTGTGCCTCACCCTTGAGACCTAGAGAACAGTAGGGACCAAGTCCTGATACTTGGGTTCCCAGTCGTCAGGGAAGGCTTCATGAAGCGCGGTCCCTGAGCTGGCAGCATCAGAAATTCCAGGCATGGAGCCCAACACTGTTTTTGTTTTTTTTTAAGCGACAGCTTCACTTTATCGCCCTTGGTAGGGTGCCATGGTGTCACAACTCACATCAACCTCCAGCTCTTGGGCTTAGGCAATTCTCTGGCCTCAGCCTCCCGAGTAGCTGGGACTACCAGTGCCCGCCACAATGCCTGGCTATTTTTTTGTTGCAATTTGGCTGGGGCCAGTTTTGAACCCTCCACCCTCAGTATACCGGGCTGGTGCCCTACTCACTGAGCCACAGGCGCTGCCCCAGCAATGTGTTTTCACAAGCCCTCCAGGTAATTCTGATACAGCTTAGGTTTGGCCTAATGTGTCCTAAATCCTGGAGTTACAAAAGTGAATTTTACTCTGTTCCTCCTTGAGAAGCTTACAGTTCAGAGACAGGAAAGAAAAAAAAAGCTGTTTAATGGGTAATGGGACAGGGATTGCTCTTGAGGGCTGTGAAAGCAGAGGGCAGCTGGTGTGGGCTTGATCCAGGAGCTGGGAGTCCTAGCAATGCTGACGACATGACAACTGTCCCTGGCAAGGAACTAGCAGCCCCTAGAGGGCTCAGGGAGTGCAGTACCCCAGGGCCCTGCCCCTGAAACCCAGCCTTTCCTCATGCCAACTCCCCAGCATGCCCGCCCCTTCTCTCCCCTCCCCAATCTCAAATAGCAGCAGGTATTTTCCTCCAATTGTTTTGGGGAGAAATGCATGTGTACCTTCAGGCCATTATCTTAGAGCACATTTTAAGAACATTTTATAGTGAACTTTTCCATTTAGCAGAGAACACTGTATATTGATTTAGATGCATCTATCTCTGCTTTACAGAGACAAAAAAGTTTACAAAAATTCCTAGATAGAAGAATAAAATGAAAAAAAATGCATAAATTTAGTAGGCCTAAAGTATGGCATTTTACTTATCTTATACAATCCTTACAACTCATTAAAGTAAGTGACATCACCCCATGGTGCAGATGAGGGAACTGGGGCCCACGGAGGTGAAGGACTGCCCATGTTCTGTGGCTGCGCTGGGGAGCAGCCTAGCCTGACTGAGCAAGCTCCCAGCAACTGATTGTGGCTTTAGGGCAGCGGTTCTCAACCTGTGGGTCACCACCCCTTTGGGAGTCGAACAACCCTTTCATAGGGGTCACCTAAGACCATCTTGCATATCAGATATTTACACTACAATTCGTACAGTGGCAAAATTACAGTTATGAAGTAGCAACAAAAATAATTTTATGGTTGGGGGCTCACCACAACATGAGGAACTGTATTAAAGGGTTGCGGCATTAGGAAGGTTGAAAACCACTGCTTTAGGGGCTGATCTGATCCTCTGCCTAATTAGGGAAGGGATGACTTTGGGGTGAGGAAAGGGAACTAATCAGACATAATGCCCCACCAACAGATTGTAGCTGTGTGCTAGTTTCCCCTGTCCAGGCTTATGTAAACCCTCAGCCCTGTGGGTGAACAGCAGTGGATACTTCCCACCCCATTGGCACACATCTGCCCTGTTCACTGACCTGTCCCAGTGAACAGTGGGATGGGCCTCAGACGTCAGCACCTGGCTCATGCATGCCATCCCACGCAGCTGGGAAACGGCTGTCTGCTTGCATGGAGGCAGTGCAAAGAAGTATCTTTGTGAGCAAAAGCTGAAAGAGAAATGTTTAGCCCAAGGCACCATCTCCCCGAAGGTCATGAGCTTAGAAACATCAATGATGTGGAAAACAACTAGAAAATAGCTTTACGAGGTTAGAGAGCCAATGTCTTGGTTTTGTAAAGGAATACTTGAGGGTAGATAATATATAAAGTAAAAAAGGTTTACTTGGCTTACGATTCTGATGACTGAGAAGTTCAAGATCTGGGCATGTGCACATGGTGAGGGCTTCAGGCTGCTTCCACTCATGGGAGGGGCAAAAGGGAGCTATTGTGTATAGAGATCAGACAGAGGGAGAGAGAGCATGCCAGGCTCTTCTAAATAGTCAAGTCTCCCGGGAACTAATAAAATGAAAGAACTTGTCCCTGAAGGAAAGTATTAAATCCATTACTAAAAATGGGGTCTGCCCCATAACCCAAACACCTCCAACCTCCCATTAGGCTCCACTTCCATCACTGGGGATCAAATGAAAAAAAAAATTTTTTTTTGTAGAGACAGAGTCTCACTTTATCGCTCTCAGTAGAGTGCTGTGCAATCACAGTTCACAGCAACCTCCAACTCCTGGGCTTAGCTGATTCTCTTGCTTCAGCCTCCTGAGTAGCTGGGACTACAGGCATGTACCACAATGCCCAGCTATGATCAAATGAAATTTTATCATGAGATTTGGAGGGGACAAACATCCAAACCATAGCAGCCACTAGCATTGATGTCACAAAACCCATGCCTTAAGCTAATAAGCTCTCACTCAATATGTGTTTACTCTCAGTTTACACATGCTAGTAACAGTCTGTGGTGTCTCAATTTCTTTCTTTCTTTCTTTCTTTCTTTTTTTTTTTTTGAGACAGAGCCTCAAGCTGTTGCCTTTGGGTAGAGTGCTGTGGCATCACAGCTCACAGCAAACCTCCAACTCCTGGGCTCAAGCAATTCTCTTGCCTCAGCTTCCCAAGTAGTTGGGACTACAGGTGCCCGCCACAACACCTGGCTATTTTTTGGTTACGGCCATCATTGTTGTTTGGCTGTCCCAGGTTGGATTCCAACCCGCCAGCTCAGGTGTATGTGGCTGGCACCTTAGCCACTTGAGCCATAGGTGCTGAGGCTTTTTTTTTTAAATGGATGAATAGTATTTCGTGTTATACATATACCACAATTTTAAGTCAAATACACATAGATCATGAATACATTCATGCATATGTGGGGTACATTGTTCTAAATTTTTTATATAATCTAACATGGTTATGTTAAGCCAATCAACGTAGCTTTCACCTCATTTACTCGATTATTGTGTCAGAACATCTGTGTTCTACATTTTACAGATTTGACTTGTACCCTTGTCATATGTTCCATAGGTGTGATCCTGCCTTTTACCCTCCCTCTGTTGCACCTCCCCTCTCCCCTCCCCTCTCACTCCATATCTCTCCATCATCCTGGACTATAGTTGTGTTCTATTTTTTACAAGAAAGTGTGAGGGCTCGGCACCTGTGGCTCAAGTGGCTAAGACGCCAGCCACATACACCTAAGGTGGCGGGTTCGAATCCAGCCCAGATCCGCCAAACAACAATAATGGCTGCAACCAAAAAAAAAAAAAAAATAGCCGGGTGTTGTGGTGGGCGCCTGTGGTCCCAGCTACTTGGGAGGCTGAGGCAGGAGACTCGCTTGAGCCCAGGAGTTGGAGGTTGCTGTGAGCAGTGAAGCCACAGCACTCTACCCAGGGGGACAGCTTGAGGCTCTGTCTCAAAAAAAAAAGAAAATACCTTTTGTGATTTCATCACCACTCACTCTTGAGGCTTCTTTGCTGCTGACGGAAACAAGCTACTGTTGAGTTGGCAAAGCTGTGCTGGTGGTTTAGGTGCCTTGTTTGATTAATTGTACTGCTTCTTGTTTGAGATATAATAAAAATTTGATTTGGAATACACGTTGCATATTTAATGACCTAAGAATTATAGTGACCCATTTTGAAGCAAGAACTCATCAACATTATCCCTGGGCTGTCATTGTCCTGGTCGGATGTCACACTTCCACTGTCCCATGTTATGGGCTTCATGGTTCCCACTTGGTGAACCCCCAGCTGATCCAGCACTAGTTTTTTAATTATTATTATGATTATTTTTTTAACACTGCTCAGGCCTTTCCAACTCATTTTTTTCCTGACCCACCTTTTGAACTGATTTTGAACTCAGTTTTTTTCTTAACTGGGCTAACCATGGTCTGTCCATGTGTGTCTTTAATTCCAGCTGTGTTTGCCACTGGTTCTTAGCTATTGTGTTTCATTCTGATGAGTATATTTTGTTTTCTCATCCTTGGTTTCTCCTTATTTATTTTCTCAACCTTGGACATTGGCACTCGCCTAAATTTAGTCCATTCAAGGCATAGATACCAATTGCCTCATTCATTTTTTCTTTTATTCATTTACTCAATATATTTTATTAGAAGCCAGATATGCAAAGACTGTGTCTCTGTTCCCAGGAAGCTGTCAGTATGATTGAGAAGAGAAACAGGTAGCTAATACTGATGGTGCAGCACAAATGTTACGTTGAGATGAGCACAAAGTGCAATGGAAGCATAAAGGAGAGAGTGAGTGTCATGTCCTAGAGAGTCAGAGGAGCCTGAATACGGTAATAGGTGATATTTGAACTGACTTGTCTTAGAAAAGCACTCTGTTTCCTGGTATAAAGGAGGACAGGCACACCACCAGCAGAGATTTAATATGCAAAAATGGAAGTTTGCGCCCCTTCTGTTTAGAGACATGCAAATAGTGTGGGTTTAACATGTGACATCATGAAGAAACGGCAAGCTGGAATAGCAGTCAGGCAGCCATGTCGTGAGGGTCTTGTAGGTCATGCAGGCTACTGAGTTTGAACGTTACTCTTCTGGAGTGGGGCCTCCTCGGTAGGATTTTAAATAAATTCATGATGTAATTACATTAGAAGGTTAAGAAAAAAAACACCGTAAGGACCATGTAGAGAATGGATGGGAGTGGGTGGTAGAGGGATAAGCCAGTCCTTTAGTTAGATGTTGTGCCAGTTGTGTGTGTGGGTGAGAAGAGATGGCATGATGATGGACGCAGGGGCAGTGGGACAGTCAGAGAGGGCTGGGTGTCAGTGCATACTGAGTCTGTTTTTTTTTTTCTTGGTATTTTTGAAGTTGATATAATAAAATTGGATTTGAAGAATTGGCTATTTGAGGGGTTGGTAAAATGATGAGCTTTCTGGTATTTTTACTCTGGAGACAGTTCCTCAGTGGTGCCCCCATCAAAGTCACCAGGGACTCTGAGCCCTAGTTCTGCTCTTGCTTCTGTAGTGCTGTCCCCACGGCTTGGCTTTCTGGGTCATTCATGGGAGGAAGCTGGATTACTTTGCTGCTCACCTTGGGTTTGCATTTTACAGCTTGGCCCTTTCTGTCTCAGTGTGGATACTTTGCTTTCAAGATTTACAAGCTGATAGACTGAACAGATGCATTACAAACCCTTTCCTAGGAGTTTAGCAACAGTTCTTATCTGTGTCCTGGATCCAGGGGCTTTGGCTTGCCTGGTTTGGTTGGGACCATCAATTTTTTTCCACTCAGTATTGGTAAGAGAGGTGGCTCTGGGGAGGGTTCCTGAGGAACTGGTCTGTTTTGCTTGTGAAGAGACTGTTTACACTTAATAGTAGCTCAGATGTTTTAGGAGTCAATCATTCTTGGAGATGTCAAGTCCTATATGTAGGAAAAATGATGGGAATTTAAGAAGTTACAGAAGTTAAAGAGGCCACTCTGGCTTTAAGCATGCCCGTGGATTGTGTTCACTTGTGAGTTAGTCATAATGTATATAACAACTCACTATATAGGGTCTCGAGATGTAGTTTAGGGTGGTGCTTCTACATTTGCTTCCCCTGGAGGTGCTTGTCAAATCTTTGTGGGTCATTCTTTAGCACAGTAAAGCCTGGGATTCATGGTATTCTAGCTTGTGGACAGGTGAGATGTACAATGGACTTCAATGTCTGCTATAAGAGCATCAGGGAAATAAAAGAAGAGAGATTTTTGTGCTCGGTCACATTAGGTATGAAGTTTTAGAGCCTGGGGATGAAAGGAAATTAGAACGGGGATTGCAAGGCTGAAAAGGAGGAAAGTGGAGAGAGTTTTCAAACAATTTCTTTAGACAGCAAGTGTGATCCTTTGTTGCATTGTTACACTGGACATGTGTGTCTGATGTGTGTGTGACTTCTTACACACATGTCCAGTAAAAGCAATCTGTTGTTCAGGGATCACCTTGGGGTACCAGAGGCAATGAGTAATGAGCCTGTTGCAGTGAAGAAGTAAATTGCCACATGGAGCTGGGCCTGCAGACTGGACTTCTTCACATCCCTTAGAGCTGGGTTAAGAAATGCTGTGTTAGCATGAGCAAAGGTGACTTGGAATCTTTGGGTTAAATTTTTTTTTCTTTTTTTTTTTTTTATTGAATGGTAACTATGTACATTAATGCACTTCTGGGGTACAGTGTGGGGTTTTCACATACAATCCGAAATACTTTCATCAAACTGGTCAACACAGCCTTCATGTCATTTTCTCAGTTATTGTTTTTTTTTTTTTTTTTGAGACGGAGCCTCAAGCTATCCCCCTGGGTAGAGTGCCCTGGCATTACAGCTCACAGCAACCTCCAACTCCTGGGCTCAAGCGAGTCTCCTGCCTCTGCCTCCCAAGTAGCTGGGACCACAGGCGCCCACCACAACGCCCGGCTATTTTTTGGTTGCAGCTGTCATTGTTGTTTGGCGGGTCTGGGTTGGGGATTCGAACCCGCCACCTTAGGTGTACGTGGCTGGCGCCTTAGCCGGTTGAGCTATAGGCGCCGAGCCATTACATCAATATTTTAAAATTTTCCTCATATATAGTTTCAAAAATTTTAAATTTTATGACTATTTTATAGATTTTCTAGCTATTATAACCAAGTTTCATTTATTATATTTTCAAGTGGTGATGTTTTGAGCATGTGAGCTTTCTGTTATGTATGATTTTTGATCTCTGTTTATCTTATTAATTATTCTTGGATGGTCTAATTATCTGAATAAATCACTTACAAAGAGAAAAATTTATTACATTTTTTAGAATTTTATGCCTCTGGTTCTTACTTTCTTATCTAAAAGCATTGCCTAATAATTACAATAAATATTATAAAGCAAAAGTACCTCTGAAGAACTCTGGCCTTTTCCTATCCTTAAGGAAAATATTTTAAAGTTTTTCCCATTAAGCATAAATACATATGCTTTTCAATGTTAAAAATATCCTATCAATATATTACATGTATGTTTAATCAGAAATGATTATTAACATTTTATAAAAGCCTTCTCAGCATCTATGAATGTAATCATATTAATATTCCACCATTAATATTTAAATTTCCCATTTCTTCAATTATAAATCACTATAAATTGTGTAACCAGCTTATTATTTTGGGCAATAGCTTTTGGGAAAAAAGAAAATTAAATATACATGTTATTCCTATACATTTTAAAAATCTCATGAATTAAGAAATTGCGGTACCTTCTGTTTAACAAATAAGATCTATCAAGTTGAACTTCATTTACAAGTCACATTCAGCCAACCATCTACATAAACCAGCACATCAGTTTTCATTTGTATTTAACAGATATGGAACAAAGAGCATCACTATATGTCATTGAGAAGCTGTTCTGCTGTTCTCTTTTATGTGAACATTGTTCCATCCTGTGGACATCTGGTTTTCAGTTTACCAATTTATATTTACTTGAATCCTAAAATGTGAGTAATATTGGCTAAAGGTATAACAGAATAACAGATACCAGAACTGAATATAGGAAGCTGGTTAGAGTCACAAAAATATTTCATGCATATACTTTTTCACTCAGCCATTTCACTTATAAAAGGGTCATAAAATAAAATCAGGTGGGTGTATAAAAATATATGACAATACTATTCACCATAACTTGGTTGTTCAAGTTCTAAGTACTGGAGAGAATCTTCATCTAGGACTGCTCATTCAAGCTATTGTGTGCCTATCTAATGACGTATTATTAAATTGTTAGAAAGCAAAAAATTACTTTGTGTTCCCATGGAAAAGTTCTCAAGAATATAGTGAAAAATTGCAAAATATGTGTAATACGACCACTTTTACAATGAATAAGTGCCCAGAGAATTGTAGAGCGAGCATGAGCAAAATATTTTTACCTCAGGAAGGAGGAATTTAAGGTAACAGAAAAGAAATATTACTTAATCTTTAGAATATTTTAAAATGTTCATATTTTATTTTAATAATAAGTAGTTGAAGTAGAAAATGCACAAATGCATATTGTTAAGTGTATTTAAATAAAAATTCAATAATGAATAGAAAGGCCATGACTCGATTTTTATATTCATTTTAAAATTTTATTGATTTTATTCTTAATTAGATAATTAGATTCAACCACCAATTCTCAAGTCATGAGAGCTTAAGCATTACAGCAGCAAATAGCCACATCAGTTTTGTTTTTCTCTCTGTCTCAGTTCTTACTCTTCAAAATCAGACAATGAGAAGTTAAATATATTCAGCAGTTTGGGAATGCACTATGCAGATGTGAGTTATTTTGTTCCATCAATATTATTTCTTTATGAGAGTTATTGTTCCAGGAAACTAAGTAGAGAAACTGAGGAGGCCTCGGAATGTGTCTTCTGTGTATTATAGGTATGTTGTGATTAGTGATGTCATTCAAATCTCTTTATTCAAATTCTATATCTGGATGTACAGACCTTTCCAGCACATTCGAGAAAGATTGCTTACTAAACAAGTTAGGCTGTGAGAAGCCTATCCAAAATTCAGAGGTGGCATCTATACATCTAGAAATTTGTTGATCCCCCAATAATTACATCACAAATCCCCAAAGTGAAGTTATAAAGGAAAAAGTCCTCTGGCTGTAGACTTTCCTTAGCTACTCTGCCTCTCAAACTTTTAAAATATGACAATTTCTTTCTCTTTCTTGTTCTCCCAGTATAGAACTTTCTAAACAAGTATTACAGTATTTTTTTTTAACTTAAAAAGAAAGTTGATCTTTCAAACACTTCTTACAATCTAGTGATTGGACATTGTTGGAGTCACTTTTAAAGAACTTTTATATTAACTGTGCTATGTTGGTTTGAACAAGAATATGTTACAAAGTTTATTTTTTTAAATTTATTTACTTATTTTTTTTGAGACAGAATCTCACCATGTCACCCTCGGTAGACTTTCATGACATCACAACTCACTGCAACCTCAAATTCTTGGGCTCAAGTGATTCTCTTGCCTCAGCCTCCCAAGTAGCTGGGACTACAAGCACCCATCACAATGCCCTCTTATTTTTTGTTGCAGTTGTCATTTTTGGCTAGCAGGTCCAGGCCAGGTTCAAACCCCAACTTCAGTGTATGTGGCTGGCGCTGTAACCACTGTGCTATAGGTGCCGAGCCAGATGTTACAAAGTTTAAACTGTGAGAGGGACCCTTGGGGAGTCAGCTTGTGTGCAATGGGAGAATAACCCAAACCAAAAAAACAAACAAAACAAAAAAAAACTGCACATTCTTGTTTGGGTGAGTAATATTAGAATAAAAACCATTTGGTGGAATATCTGACCTGAAATATGTATTAGGCTGTATATGTAACATTTGAGCACCAAAGTGAATAAGAACATATATAAAACCTTAGTTTGAGAATAAACTTTAAAGTCATATGGTCCAACATTTCCTCTAAGCATCGTTTATCTTTGGAGCATAATTTAAAAAGTGGGACTCTATTTAAACATTAATATTTTCAATGAGAACTTTAAAAGATTGGAGAAGGATGAGAAATGATCTTTGAGCTAAATTCTGCTTCCTCATGTCTATACCCAATGGTTTTGTTTTTCCCTGAGAACTGAGTCTCCCAGCTTCCTAATGCAACATTAAATTGCTGACTATTTCTACCATACCTCCCTATTTAATCTTTCAACATATTGAAACCTTCACTCCTGAAGTGTAGACTTTTCTTTTATAACTCCTTTGCTTTTAGTTTAAAACACCTGCCTATTCCTAAAAAAGCAAGAGATAGCATATTGTATTACTTCTTGATATGTTATAATAGCCAAGTAAAAACACTATCTTTTGTTCACTCCAGAATCAAAATATCATGCAAATTTCAATCAGAAACTCTGCATCTAATAAAAAATGTATGCTTCAAACAAATATTCTACAACAGAGTTCTCCATTTGGTTCACAGGCCCATGAATATTCCAAAACATGCTCAGAAGATTTATAATTATTTTAGAATAATACTAAGGTGTTATTATCCTTTCACTGCATTGACATATGCAACGATAGTATTATACAACAGGAGCTGCTGGTGCCATTGCAGGAATCACGGAAGTGTGCAAAAGAAAAATATTAAGACTGTTTAAGATTGTCCTTGGTGAAGCACAAAAAATTGCCATATTAATTCTCAATTCTCTTTCTTTTTTTTTTCCCCCCTGGGGAATTCATCATCAATCTCTCAAGTCTTCCTAATTTGTGCAGTGAAATGGAAATAAATATGTAATATAACTGGGAATTGATGAACATTTATAGATATGATCAACATGTGTCTAATCTATGGGAAGCCAAGAGGTAGAGAAATAGCTAATTGAAAATAAGGAGTTCAAGAAACCAAGGAGTCAGACCATTGGGGGACCACCTTTGTGGGTACTAAAGTTGTAGAGGTAGTTACAGAAATAGGGATAAAAAAGAAAAAGATGAAGTAGCGGCAAATATCATTTAGTAACTGAGAAGGGATTTTGTTGTTCTTTTTTTTAATTTAAAGGACTGGTAAATTACAAATTAGAAGGAAAGTTACTGTTTTTATTTTCATTTGCCAAATGGCATGAAATTAAAGAAGCTGACATTGTGAGGAAGTAGTTAACTGGCTTGTGTCTTAATGTGAAATACAGGAAACTACCAGTACTACCTCCTGGCCCCTAATTATAAGGAACAAAATAGGAAAAAACAAATGTGTCTTCCTCTAGAGAAACCTAAAAGAGGAAATTTCTTCATCATGCACTGGACTGCCAGTCCTCACTAAGAATGAAAAGAAAAAGAAGACATCATGTAAAGGGCTTGGGTTGGAGGGTAGTCTTTAAAATCTCAGGGGCACAATGAAAGAATTTGGGAGAGGAAAGGAGTGCGGCACTATGCTTATGAGAAGATGAGAGGATGGGTATCAGGCTCATCTGAGTCTGATGATTATTGGTCTGCCATGACAGGGATAGAAGGGCGATTAGTGGATGGGTATCAGGCTCATCCGAGTCTGATGATTATTGGTCCGCCATGACAGGGATAGAAGGGCGATGATTTAAGGACTGAGATATTTCTAGCTGTAATAAGGCAGCAACTCATTCATTCGAACTGTGAAACACTAAGAAAGGAGAGCTCAGTGTAAGTCCTGCTTCCTGAAGCCACTAAACATCTATGTCTGGGTGAATTGAAAGGCCAAAGGGCTACTTGAGTAGGGCCAGAGGACAATGTATCTTTTCTCTACTCGGTATATGTCACAGTTAAGTTAATAGTAAGGATTCCTCAAATGTGGCTCTGCTCCCAGTGACAACATGACTCTTGATGTGATGCAACAGGACGATGACATGGACAGCTTCCAGGTTCAGGTCAGTGTGGTTAACACCCAGGGCTGGAGAAACAGGGCCATGTGCAGTTAATTGAGGGCCGAAACTTGGTATTACTGCGCAGTGGCTGAGTTGAAAGATGCTGACTAAGATGGATAAAGTTGAAAACAGTGAAGTGGCACTTAACAAGCACGGGAGCACGACTCAGTGAGGAGGAGAAATCAATGAGGCAGAAACATGCTCCTCTCGAAAACAAATGAAGCAAAAACGGATCAACTCCCAGGCCTTTTCAGGATCCTTTTTTTTGTTTGCAACTAAGTCAGCCAAGCTGAGTTCTAGTCATATTTCTTCCTGTTCGGAATTGCCTATATTTCTGTCCAGTTATAGACATGAAAAATCACCCCGTAGAAGCATAATTGCCCATCCTACCTACTCCTCAGCCAAAATTGCTGTTTATACTGCGCTGCTTCTAACTCACAATGTGCATAAATGTCATCACTCAGTCCGTGTCCAGCTTAAACCAAATCCATCATCCAACGTCTCTATTCAGAAGATCGGTGTGGGAGTAAACAAGGACATTCCAGAGGACATTGTGCTAATGGATAAAGGTAGAATTCGGAAACACACACAAAAAAATCAGGATACAAATGAAATCCTCAGAGCAAAAGTTATGCTGTATTCCTAGGAACAGACTTGCAATTTCCTAAGGCTGCTGAGACTGTGATTTGCAGTTTGGTTCAGTGTCAGGGGACCAGTTTCAAAATGGTTAAAAGAATGGGATGAGCTAATTATTTTGTAACTAATATACAAGCAAGGGTGTGTGGAGTGGGAGTTAGTGCCTTTAGAAACAAACCAGTGGATTTTTAAAGAGGTGAGAATAATTCATCCAAGAGTTCAAGGTCAAAGTTCAAAAATTCTCCACTCTGGTGTTTGAGGCTTTCTGTAATTTGCTGTCTTCTTCGCACCTCTCTAGCCTGGTGGTTTAGGCTTTTTGTAGTCATAATAGCTCCTGATTTCTTTCTCACCAGACTTAGTTCTCACTACAGGCAGCAGTCACATAGAGATATTTCATGCTAATCTTTGAGACTTTTCTGAAGGTGTTCTCAGCAGGAAATGTGTATCTTCAATGCTCAGTCTATGGAAACTCTCCAAAGCATGCTTCAAATATTATCTCTCTGTTTCCCAGTCTTTATAGAATCATAAGTCACACAGAAAAATGCTGAGCCTCTTTTCTTCTTTATATTAGGTCTAGTACAGTGCCTTAAAGTCTTGAGGTTATCTATATTCAAGGTCTTGTACTTTCTATGTACTTTGAGAGAACATGTAACAGTTTGTAGTTGACAAAACCATGAGTTGTGGACTCGGAGGCACTTATCTCACATTTAGTTATGTCTCCACTATGTGCAAGCAATGATACTTTAGAAAAAAATTAGCCAATGATTATCATTCACAAGGATGTTCTAAGGTCAAATAAAATGCAAATAAAGGTCAAATAAAACTTATCATTGTGTTACACCAATAGATGTATTAAACCTAATTTACTTTTCAGTCCAGTATAATACTTCAACTAAAGAAAAATAGAGAAAAGCACATTATAGAAACCAGAAAGTTTGGTTAAGTTTTGAAACAAAGCTGTAGATAGTGCATGCCTCTGCAGAGACAAGAATTTATTTATTTATTTATTTATTTAGAGATAGAGTCTTGCTTTCTCACCCTCAGTAGAGTGCTGTAGCATCATAGCTCATAGAAGCCTCAACTCTTGGGCTCAAGCGATTGTCTTGCCTCAGCCACTGGAATAGCTGGGACAATAGGTGCCCTCATGATGCCTGGCTATTTTTAAAGACAGGATCTCATTCTTACTCAGCCTGGTCTCAAACTTGTGAGCTCAAGCAATCCACCCACCTTGGCCTCCAAAGTACTAGAATTACAGGCATGACACACTGCACCCAGCCTGGAGATATTTTTATCTTCAAAACTTTTTCTTTAGCATTGTAATAAGAAAAAAGGACTAAATAAAATATTTCTCAAAGGTTTTTTTTTTTTTTTTTTTTAGTGTTTCATGTGCACAGTCTAGTTATATTAAGCATATATTTGGGAAAAAGAGTTGGCATGTCACTACCTACACCTAAGTATTTTTATCATGAAATGAAGAATGAATTGGTTGTCTAATGATTCTTTTCTGGACAAAGAGTCTGATTTTTTATGGCAGCAATCCTCTCATGATGGTCGGTATTGGCAATAGTGAGCAAAGACTATTGAGGCAAGTTTTGGAATTGGTTATGGAGTTGTAGAAGTGGATGTAGAAAGGATATTTCTAAACATGTTTAAATTATATTGCTTAAAACACAGTTACTTTTAGGACATATATAACTTTAGTTACCTTTCAGATGACTATAATACCAAATTAGCTACTTTTGAGCTCAAAAAACACATTCAAAGTTAAAAGGGGTAGCCTTTGAGTTTTCCATCTATATCCATCTTACTTTTAATAGTGATTAATTTGTTCTGATTACTTGAAATACCAGTTATATCATTTCATTTACCTGAGGTAAAGTTCTTTAAATGATCTCTCTAAATCTTCGTCTGTAAAATTCTAAGATTAGAACACCTCAGTAGTGTTATGACTATCTTAGTAGTTTTTAACCACTAATTCCATTTCCCCTCTATCTTGACACATGATACGTAGCACTGCCTAGAGCCTTGAATTAGAAGTGAGAGTGCAATTTACCTACCCAATGAAATAGGAGAGAAAACTATCTATAATGCTCCTATCAGAAGCCTTTTTAGTAGGTAAGTAAGGAGGAGGAAAGAAAGACTCAAACCACTAAGAACAGTTTACATATAAAACCATTTCTACTTCAAATATGATGAGCTTGTATGGGTGAACACTGATGTACCTTTTTAAGTCATTGATAACCTGAGGCCATTTTTAATTGCACCATTAATAGAGAAATTGAGACCAGGAGATGTGTGTGCTTATAACAAAATCGTAACATATGCTTCACTGGCTCAGTGGTAAGGTAGCTGACAGCAAAGCCACTATTTTCCAGGGTTTGAAAGATAGTCATGTATGTTGTATTTGGTAAACATCTTGTCTGTGTTTATTAAACACATAATTCTGGAGAAAGAGGTCAGCAGGAGAATATTAGTAATGTGTGGTGCTTATTGGTGGCTGCCTTTGGTAAAGCAGATAGGAAAGATGATCTCAGAAAATAGCAGTGTTGCAAGGAATTATAAAGGATCAAACATCCGAAAATTTCAGACATGAAAGACACAACTGGTTCTTAATAGGGCATAACGAAAATATAAACTTAAAAAATGGCTCACAACCACGAAAGCGTAAGTCTTTCAGCTAAGGCCGCATGGGAAATCCTCTGAATAAAATAATGCGTGTGAGGGTAAACATGCACCTGAAGGCGCATTGCAAGTGGAGCTTAATGAAGACTGTGCTTTCTACCATCACTTGATGGGATCAAGGCCCTGGACAGTTTGAAAGGGAAAGGAATATGAGGATATCAAAGAAAGACATGTAGCAAATATGAAAATTATAACTCAAAAATCCTTTGATAGTAATAATAGGCATGATTATATGAACTGATTATACCATCAGATGATATGTGCACTGAATTTTTAAAAGATAAGTAGCTAAAAGAAGCCCCAGTCTGGGCTTAAACATTCTTTTAAGGTAACAGTAATATTGGGACCTCAACTATGTGAAGAGTAAGTGGGATGAGAAATAAGTTGAGCACTTAGTCAAGACAAATTTGTTACTGCATACTTGAGGATAAAGTAAAAGAAACAATCTCTGAGGTGTCAGAGCTGGAGCTATGAAGAATAATGGGGAGGAATGGTACTAATTAGGGAGGTTGACTAATTAAACATCTTGTCTCAAAAATCACTCTCTAGCCCTAAGTCCTGAAATGCTTCAGCTTATTGTGTTGGAAATCATAGTCCACCATCAGCAGAACTTCTTATAATTTTATCTACTTATTAAACCTTCTACACGTTTGTTCCTCTAAATATAATCTGGGCCTCTTTCTAAAACAGATTTCTCAGCATCCCTCTTTAACCATAATTTTAACTGTAATAGTTGCTTAGTAATATACCACTGGTCCCAAAAGTAAAATAGATAGCCTTGGGCTCCTTCCTAGGTTTTCTATATAATCAATTCTTTTTTCTCCTCAAGGGACTCATAAATATTGTCAGATAAATGTCATATCTGAATCACCATCTATCTCTTTTTTTAATTCCTCATGTTAATTTTTAGAAACTTTAAATATATACTTTCTGATAAAATGACTAGTAAAAGTGTAGGTTTGAATTATATTATTTTGCTTAGATGCCATATAATCAGCAAACTTTCAGTGCCATTATTAGGAAAATCAATAGGTCAAGCAACATCCTATTAGTAATATACTAATTATAATATTTACTGTATTATATACATCTCTTATAAGGATGTAAGGATGTAAGGATGTTTTCTAATTTGGTTTGCTTTATATTATGAACAGAAAAACCCTTATGAATATTTATGATTCTTCTTTTGTTTTACTAACAAATACAAAGCTCATTTGGATTTTCCTTTAGCAATTATACTTTATTACATGGGATCTCTTTCTCAATTTCATCTTATTTTAAAGCAATATAGTTCTTATGTTCCAGTACATTCATATATTTATTTGCTCTATTTTATAGCCATGGGCTTTTTTCCTCGGCAAGTTGGAATATGTCTTTCTTGAATGGAGGCAGAGTATCAATCAGTTAATCAATTTAAAGCAACAACAACAAGGCATATGTGGGGCATACTGATTAGAGGTTTCAAGGAGCGATTTATATGGTGTCACACCTACGAGGCACATTATCAAAACAGACATATGGAGCCAAGAAGAGGCTCCAATCTCCAGAAATGAGGTTTATGGCATAGAAACTCCATAGTAATTAGGCAAACTTCCATTTGTCAGGAATAGGGAATAGAGTTTTTAAAATATATTCTATCTATAGCGATGGTGCTTGAGAAGGAATAATTTCAGACATTTAGATGAGGCAGCCAATACTTAAGAGAATGGTTGACCGAATTCATTACAGGCAAGAGGACGATAAAACCTGATATAAGTGGAGTTTTCTTATCCTAGGTAGGTTCTAGGACTTATTAGAACTCAAATGCCTTATAAAACCTATGTCTGGGTTTCTGCTCCTCAGTTTAATCCTGAAGCCAACAGTGCTTTTTTGGCCTTTCTATTAGCTATAGGTCCAACATTATTACCTGTCAATAACTTCAAGATAAGATACACCAAAATATATGTGGAGTTCCACGTTATCCCAGTTCACTACACTCATTTCACAAGCAAGGAAAGCCAAGGCATGCTTCACAGGCACCCTCCGACATTCAAACAGGTGCTGCACATGTATAACCCAATGTTCAGGCAGAATAGGACATTCATCGTAATGTATGTTGAAGATTGAGACTATTTATCTCTATCTAGCTTAATTATTGGGACTGGAAATATAAATTATCCCTGTCAGAATTAGTTTACTATTCTAAAATTATTTTTCAGGAAGATAAGGGCATAAAGCAACAAATTATTTTATCACATGGGTTTTGGGAAGTCTTGCAAAATGATTTATACAGACCAAATAATTAGACTAGGCAATTACCTTGTTTATTAAATGACAATATTTATGAAGGCTAACTTTAAGAACCTTTTCTTGCTGTGCCTATGAATTCTAAGCAATTATATCATCACATTTGCTGAATCAATATGCAATAAGTTAAGTTTACTTCCCTCCATAAAAGAAGCAACTTACACTGCTTAAGCCACCATAAGTTGGCTTTACTTAATCTTATAAATACATCTCCTGAACCCCACTTCGTAGACTAAAAGTAAAGTTTCCCAAGGTGGTGCCCTTTCCTTCAGCTGTTTTAATGAATTTAACTTTCCTGATTAGCATTTTGTCCTAGTGGTCTTTAATGAGAGCATGGCAACTGTCTGTGTAATGTAAGAAAGCATTACATCCTTGCATGTAAATGTCAGAAAGTCCTGTCTGCAAATTTATGCCTAATACATGTATTTGGGTAAGATATCGTTAAGCATTAATGGACTTCGGAATATAAAAGGCTTGGTTCAATGTTTTTATGCTATCTAATGTATAATCAGTAGTTATTATAGGTAATAATAGTTGTGTATATTTATAGGGTTCAATTTTTATATCATTCACTAAGTACCGATTAAGATCACATCCCTGTTTATGCTGCTGACCTATTAATCCAGAGTGTGAGTATAATAGAATAAAAAGCCATTCGAGGAGACTGGTATAAGTGACACAATTTCGCACTCATGAGACTGCCGGTCAGATAGGCAGCGCAAAGAAGCATCTGGGGAATCAGGAAGGAGAACACAGAGTTTAGTCATATTGATAGGAGAAGTCAAAATAACCATCAAGAAGAAAAATAATAGCTCTAGACAGGATTCATGGCAAGAATGGCCTTGAAACTGTGCCAGCTTCTTAGAAGAGAATCTTTTCGTCTCCCCCCCAACAAGGACACAGGTGATAATAAACCTGCCGTAGAAAGCCCCATATTCTCTCAAGAGAAGTGCAGGGACAGAAATTCTAGGGGGTCCTGATGACATACTAATAACTTCCGCTAAATATTAGGATGAATGCGTCCTTTTAATTAATACCATCCAATGTGAATAGAACCAGAAAGGAAAATGTGACCGAGGCCTTGTGATGATTTTATTTCCTCCTTTGTGAACACTTTACCTAATTGCATGAGAAGAAGGGATCTTTATGGTTTTCTAAACATCACTTAATCCTCTCAGTGAAACAATTCAAGATAGATTGTTTTCTTTGTTAGACCGTACTTGCCTGCATAAGTGAAACATTTCAGATAAAGAACATAACCTGACAGAGTATCAGTGAGAGGGTGCTTTTCCAAAGGAGGTACTGTGAATTCCCGTTATGCTTGCTATTATTTGAAGGTATTAATGCCTTCTCTTCCTCCAACCTAGATGTCAGCTATTGTACATTCTTTCCCTACAAAAGTAATGGGCATCCCTGACAATTTCTATTCTACATGTCGAATATGAGCCATAGACGTTCTCTTAACTCAGAAACGTTTGTCCCTGTTTGAGTTTATATTTATCCCTTTCTGTCAATAACTTAAGATTGTTTCACATTTCTTAGGATAAACGGATTTAAAAACTTTTTGTTTTATTAATAAGTTCTGCATGGTAATTATCATTAGAAGATTTCTATCCTGTGGAACTGTTATCTATTTTAACCCACAGACTTTTTGAAGTCCAATTTATTTGTCCCAACTACAGTTTTAATAAGTTTTGTTGAAGGCAAAAATGGACAATTAAATATGTAGAGCCAGAGCTTGAATGTTTAATGTTGTAGTTAACCTTAAAGACATTGCTCATTTAATCATAAAACACAGAATCCTAAAAAATGATGAAAAATTAAATATGCAATTTTAAGCGAAACATTCTCTTCTTGTATAAATCACGTATTTACCTTGTAATGATTTAGCAGGTTTGCACTTTTTATCAATTTTTATGCCTCCTGTATCTTGTAAAAGTTGATCTTAGGGCTCTGCACCAGCTACAATATTTCTGTCTTTGGAACACATTTTCTCCTACTCATCAACTAAGTACTCCTCAGTTTTTAGGTTTTCATTTTAACTAAATGCCTCTCCTTGAAGCTAATCCACAGTCGGTCTCTGGTTATTCCCTTCTGGCTTGCACATTTACTCTCCACACGGGATTACTTATTATTATTTCCTCTGTTACCCTCATGTAGGTTCAATAATGGTGAACACTGTAGGGTGATACCTGTGTCTTTTACATTTTATATCTGGTTATTATACTTCTAATACTAAGTTTTAATTCTTTATAATTGAATATATGCTAACCTACTTAAATAATCTTGTACTGGAACATTGAATCTTCATCATATTCCCTTAGTCTTTTATTTGTTCTCTTTATAAGTTATACTGTGCCTAGTATACTTATAGTTATTCTGTGTCATACTAGTCTACGATGTCTAGGTATAGTGCAATGCAAGAGAAATTTAGTGATTGAGATTCACTGAACAATTGAAAGGTGCTCAGATTCAATGTGAAGAGATGGAATGGAAAACAAAATATAACTTTGTTATATAACATATAAAATACTAATTGTTATGTTAGCAAAAGAGGGGAGAATCTATATGAGTTAGTATAAATCAGGTTAAGCTTTTTCCAGTAGGAGGTATATTAAATTTTAGGTATAAATTTAACATTTTGAGAAATGAGGTAGAGTCTAAGGTAGTGATGGTGTGATTAAAATGTTTTAGACAGAGAATTATAATTAGGCAGTAATTGAGCACAACTTTACACCCTTCATCTCAGCTGCTCCCTCTACCCAACGCTCTCTTAGATGAACAAATGGTTGACTATACATTCTTGAAGTTTTTTTGCTATTTTTCTCACAAACTGTCTTTTTTATAATTAATTTAAAATTGTAAGTTTTGCAGATCTCCCAAGATCTTTCTGCCTTTCTCTGGCACTATTCAAAATAAAATCTATTCCTTTATGGCTTTTATGGAGTTATATATTTGTGACTTGCTTTTATTTATATAACATAATGTCACTAATTTTCATATAAGTCCATACCATGAAGTTCATTCATTGTCATAGCTAAATCTGACTTCATTTTATAAATATGACACAGTTTCTTTTGTCTTTTTCTTGTTAGTGGGCGTTTTGCATTGTTTCCAAACGATTGACAGAGATCTATATATTTTCCTTTTTAGGTAAATAGGATCCTGGATCCACATGGGCCAGAGTAAACATTTTCAGATTTTAAAAGCAGAATCACTGGGGGATATGGGTGAAAACATACTAACAGGGACAGGATCTGGGTGATGGGCACATTTATAATGTGAATTGATTCAAGTAGAACAAAAGTGATCCATGCAACAAAAAATGCTTGAACCTCCATATTTTGAAATAAACAAAAATGAAAAACTATGTAAAAGAAGTCGAATCATTAAGCAAAAGGGTAAGTGGAAATTCTGCCTTTAATGATGATGCTAAATTTTTAAATCAATGCTTATAATCATTTTATGCACTCATCACTAATGTGTAAAATATTTCTGTCCATGATCAGTCCTTTGTTTATACATCTATTTCACATATTCTGATACTGTTTGAATTTCTGATAAGTTTTAAACTGTGTGTCAGATTTTCTTGACATTTTTATTGTCTATTGGTCATTTATCAGATAATATGATGTGACTTAAAACATACAGCTCAATTTGAGACTGTGCTGTCATATGAGACCAACATTCTGCAACACAGACCAACATTCAATGAAAGATGAACAGAGGTGGTGGTTCACTTTTAAGCCAGGATTACATAGTTCCACAATAAAAGCTGGAGTCTGGATCTAATTTCCAAACTTAAGAGCCCTCAGGGCTAGACATAGAAGTATTAGACAACTAGAAAACTAAATAAGAGCATGAAGATTGAGCCTGATATCCTGGGTTTGTTCTATTTAATTTAGGAAGAAGCTAATTACTCATATAGCAATCTACCAAAAATGAAATGGCTTTGGCAGAGGCTGGTTCTTTCGAAAATTATCTTATTCTTAAGTTTGAAGTCTCAGGCTAGAACAGTTTTCTAGCTATCCAAGTACTCTTGGAAATTATGCACCTGAGAATTATCACCTTGTAATTTTAGTGCTGTTCTTAACACTTGATATACCTTTCAAGGGCTTTACTAGGGCTCAAGGGCTGCCTTTCTCTGATAGCTCTTCTAGAAGGCGCTGTCTCTGGATTTTAGACAATACTAAGGTTCTTTGAAAGATGTTGAGGAAAATAGGCCTCTATCAATTGAGGTTAACACAGTGTAAATTTCATAAGCTCCTTGTAGTATTTTGCCCTGCTTGTTTGCAACAAAATAGGGTCTAGTGTCAAAGGTGTTAATCCTGGATATATGGTTTGGCTTATTACTAATTCACAAGCTGAAGGAAAAACTAAGCAGAAGTGATTGATTTCATTGTATATAAAGCCATTAATGATACTTTTGGACTTGGAAGTTTGAGAGTTCCTAAGATAATTTTATTTTTCATTTCAAATTCCATTTATTGTTTCTTTTTTTCTCCAAAGACTACTATAATATGAACAGTGAACTTTGAACAAATGTGCCAATGTTTCAAAGGTCTTAAATGACAGACCCAGGTAAATGGGCACACAATACCTACTGAAATTGGCTGGAATTCTTCAGGGCAAGAACACAAAATCAAATAATTTTGTTTTGTTGTTATCATCAGAGCCAGAGGTTTCCAGCAAGAAATAGCTTCAGTTCTTATTTATGAATAAGAAAATACTGAACTGAGTATGTTCAAAAGCCAGTGCCTGGGGGCAGTTTCATAAAATCCTCTTGGTAATGTCCCAAGGGACCCTGGGTTGTGATCTGTTTTCCAGCCTAAAACAGTTTTACAATGTTTATGTTGGTGACACGTAAGATATAAACAATAGAGCCTTAGCTCTTTTAGTAAAAATCCTACAGTGTTGATGGATTCCCTGGGGTATTTGTCTTTTCTGTGGTTATTTTATGCAAACTTTTTGCAGTTTTCCATGTGAGTTCACATAGTGTGCCATTCTAAAAGAACCAGAAATGATCAGCAGGTAACACTCAATGATATTATGGTTTCTAATTACAGAGTGTGATTGACATTTTACAAAAACCTCTTGGGACTTGTTTAGTTGAGGGTAACATGGGACTAGGGCTGAGTCATGGTGAAAAACCTAATTAATAAACTGTAAGTGCTTTATTCTCCATGTCACTGTCTTACACACTGATAGAGCACTTACAAATCCTTTCATCTGGTGGTCTTTCCAAACAGTAGTTTCTGCTGAGGTCAACACTCACTCTTTTCAAAGCATTTCAGAATCATGCATTACCTTAAAAGTGCACTCACTGTCACTGTATATGAACCTGCTCTTTTCTAGTTAATTTACAACTTTTAGAGAGTGAAATGAGTTCTGTCTTCTTGTCTGAGGTTGCCTCTGGAAAGATTCATTTCTGATGGTTGAGTTGAAATTTTTTATAATGTATATAGCCTGATATTTTCCTATTGAAAACAATATTATAATGTAGATTTTCTAGAGATTGTAACGTGATCTCTTTTGGATAATCTCGGACAGGATATAATCAAGCATGAGGTTGTCTTCTTCCAATAATGGAGGAAATGGATCATGATTTAGAATTTACAAAGGATGGAAAGTGTGAAAGAAAAAATGATGTAAGTTCAGAGTGGGCATCCTAATTGCTAAAAAGTTGTATTTTTTTTTGGTGAGCGAAAATTCGTATATAACCTGAGGGAGTATAAAGTCTGTGGGGAAATCCTAAAATCACATCACTAGAGTTACTCATTAACTTTGAACATAGAGATAGAAGTTTAACTTCCACTTCTACTTCTATAAGATAAGATGGGTAGACTTTTTCCACTTATTAAGTGAAATAATATGGTAATTTATCTGTTTCTAATTATTTCCAGAAAGCTGAGTCAGAAGATCAAGGACTATTGACATAATTCACGTATAATAGAAAGAAAGTTTTATGATCATTAAGTAGGCCAAAAATAAAAAGTGGTCAAAAATTTCACTTAAAATCAACTGATGTTCAACATTAGGGAGCAAAGGATGAATTCTCAATACTTGGATACACTACATGGTACAGTAATTTCAGGAAAGTAGGAAACTCATTGTCTGCATAGCTAGGAGAGTATAAGTATCATCTTAATTCACACATAGTGACCTGTTGGATAGTGTTTGAAGAGATTGTAGACAATCAGAAATGAGAGATTTATCATCTTGGGACAAGAACAGTAAATGGTCAATAACAAGGCAGATTTTTACCCAGGAAAATACTTTTTTTTTTTTTTAACTAGAGTGGTCCTCATTCACAGGAAGAAGAAGAAAGTTGGCTTTGGGGAAGTCAGTGAAAAAAAATTATAGGTTAGATGCAACCTGAGACCTACTCAGTGTCAAGATTGTGAACCACCTGATAACACTTTGGTTTGAATCCTCAAGGCAAACTTTCCCTAACAGTGTTGTTAAGGTGATTTCCCTCTCCAGAGCCTCAGGAAAATAATCTGTGGATACAAATAGTCAGTTTTCAGTGGGAGACAATGATGATAACTTATAATTTATAAAACTTTTCCTCACTTTTTACTACAGTGGAGACAATTTACATTCAATACAGGTATATTGCGATTTTATTCCTTTAAGGGAATGTAGTCCCTTTCAAAAACACTTATTCAATGCTCATAGCTCTGCTGTCGCTCTCTTACCATGTCTGAGCACATAGCTTGATTTTCTATCTTCCTCACAATTAGTAATCTCCAATTTTCCAGTTGTTGTTATAATTATTTTCTCCCCAGAGTGAACCTAAATATACTATTCCCTTATGTTTAATTTTCCATTATTACTATACTGACCTTCAAACATTATATCATTTATTTTTGACCTGTGGAATTTTTGTTATTGTATCATGAGTTCAAAACAGCAACAATGTTGTTGATACAATTTATTTAGGAGCTAATGTTCTATTTTGTGATAAGATTAAAAACTCACACTAATTCATTAAGGGATTGCAAAGGCATGCAAATTTGTATCTTTCTCCCTGAGCCCCCTCCTCCCTCCAGATAGCAACCTCAAAATCTCAGTAACTCATGTATTTAAATGTAGATTTTCTTACTCATGCATACTGTGGTTGTGGTACTACTGGGCTCAGCAGGGAAAATCTGGGTTTGATTCCCAGTAGCTGTGGGTCTGCAGCTATGCAGAGTAGGTATTTCTTATGTTAAACCACAAAACTGCCAAAATGTGTGCAGAAACATGTAAAACATGTCAAAGTCTTACTTAGAAATGGGCTTACTGTCCATTCTGCTCAAATACTATTACCTTGAACTCGTCCCATATCAAGCTCACCCCACTGGGGAGGAGTAAAGATAGAAAGCCCATTTTAATGGGCCATACAGACAAAAGGCATGGATGGATAATTATTCTTCTTATGGGAATCATTGAAGAAGTGGGTTACAAGCTAATATGCAAGGGATCTTTACTAACAGCAAAGGAAGAGCAGTGTACTAATGGTTTTAAAGTATGATTGATACAAGCTCATTCTTCTGAAAATTACTATTCAAGAAGTTGTAATGATTAGTGTAGGAACTTGTCTCTATTGCTTTTTTCTTGGTATTTCATTTTCCATTTAGATACTATAAGATAGGCTTTCACATTGGGGTCAATTGTGTTTTTTGTCTTTTGTGATCCATTGTTAATCCATCTCACACATCATACATGTATTATTTTCATAGTTCTCTGGATAGAATATGTGATTCTTCTGCTTCCTATCAGTATAGTTCAATGGGACTATGCACATGTCTGCCTTTACCTTTGAGCTAAATCAGGACTCACTTTCCTCGCTCTCTCTCCATGTGGTGGATCATTCGCTGGGAACTTTTCATGGGGATTTTCTATTCAGCAGGTCAAAGTGGACTTCCTTATAGTGTAAGGTCAGGAATCCCAGAGAGAGTGGATCAGTGAGTGAAGAGGAAAGATGCAAAGTCTCTTATACATTCTTGGAGAGAAAGAAGGAGAAGCTGGCAATTATATTCAAGGTTACCTATTATCATGGTCAAAATTCATCTACATCTATTATTCACTTTTTATTGCCTTCGTATTTTTGTTGTGTATGAAAAGCAAAATTCAACATCCTTCCCAACCTTATTCTGTTTAAAAGATTTTTAGAATGTTAATTTTATGAAAAAGCTTTATTACCGTTATTTAAACCTTTTTTGTTTTTTTTGAAATTATCTCTGCTAAAAATATATTCAGTCAAAAACAATATATATAAGGAACATTGGTGAAAATTGATCTGTACATAATAGGCTGTATTATTCCATTTATATTATTTCACTACATTTTAATAAAGAATAGGAAAGTCTACTTGATGAAGCCAGATTGCATAATGCTAGTTAGCTTTTTGGAGAGCTATATAACCTGGTAGTCATGGGAGTGAAATTCATAGAGTAGGAACATGATCTATATTTTTATCTGGGTGTTAGTAACACAGATAGATATTGGGAAAAACTCATTAAGATATACTCTTCAGCTTTGTGCAAGTTTCATGTGACATCATGTATTTTATCATTCAATAAAACAATAATAATAATATTTTCTTATTGCTAAATCAGAGCCTTTTTGCACCAGTGTTTATTTTCTAACTGTCAGATACCATAAGTGATATGTCTTGTAGTCTTAGAGCTTACTGATTGTTTTACATTTACATCAGATAAAGGTTAGATATTTTTAGATGTCCCTGAATATTTAACCTAACATTTTAATATGAAATATCACAATTTTTTAATATTTAAAGGATAATTTTTTTCAGAAATATAATTGGGAGGGGCTGAATACAAGTTTTTTAAATCTTGTTTTACATTAGAATAATATTTTTTTACATTAGATCATAATATCCTCAGATCCTATCTTCAGATATTATTTAATCTGGATAGGTTGCAACCTAAGCATTTGCATTTTCATAAACCACCCTCTCCCCCAGACAATATAATACAGACAGTTTTAAAACAACTATTTAGCTTAACTGTGGAATTTTAAAAATCAGGGCAATATATTCCTACTCTTTGTGTCCATACTACTTTATACAAGATACACTAGGTAGGTTTAGGCATTAGGTTTAGTTCCTTTATCTGTTATGAATTAATTATTATGAGTGGTGAGAGGTGTGGATCTTGTTTCAGTCTTTTACATGTGGGTATCAGTTTTTCCAGTACCAGTTATTAAATAGGAATTATTTTCACACATGTCTGTTTTTTCTCACTTGTCAAAGATCAGATGGGAATATGAGGACAGTTTCATCTCTGGGTTCAATGACCCATAAGTTTAAGTCTGTTTTTGTGCCAGTACCATGCTGTTTGGTTACTATAGCCTTATAGCGTAGCTTGAAGTCTGGGAAAATGATGCCTCCCAATTTTTTTTTTTATTATGTATGTTTGCATTTGCTATTTTGGGTCTTTCCTGGTTCTATACAAAGCATAGAACTATATTTTTGTAGATCTGTGAAAAATGACCTTAGTGTTTGAATGGGAATTACACTGCGTCTGCAAATCCCTTTGGAGATTATATTTTAACAATGCTGATTCTGTGGATCTGTGAGCATGATATGATTTTCAATCTGTTCATATCCACTGTGATTTCTTTGTTCAGGGTTTTATAGTTCTCCCCATAGAAGTCTTTCCCCTCTTTAGTTAAATATATTCCTAGTATTTTAAATATATTCCTAGTATTTTCTTTGTTACTAGAGTGAAAGGTATGGCATCTATTATTTGATTCTCAGCTTAACTGCCCTTGATATACATGAAAGCTACTGATTTGTGTGCATGGATTTTGTAACCTGAGACTTTAATGAATTTGTTTATAATTTCTAGGAGTCTTTTGGTTGAATCTTTGGGGTTTTCTAAATATAAAATCATTCTGTCAGCAAAAAGCAATAGTTTGACTTCTTCTTTCCTCATTGGAATAACCTTGATTTCTTTGTCTTGCCTGATTACTCTGGCTAGGAAAGTGATGAAAGTGGGCAACCTTGTCTGATTCTAGTTCTAAGCAAGATGGTTTCTATTTTTCCCCATTCCAAATAATGTTGGTGGTGGGTTTTATAATTTTGTGGTATGTCCATCTCTACCAATTTTATTAAGCATTCTTACCATCAAAGAGGGCTGAATTTTGTCAAATGCTTCTCTGCATCCATTGAAAGGATCATATGGTCCTTTTTTGGCATTTAATATAGTAGCTGCATGTTAGAAAAAAGACTGAACAGACACACAGCATAAATGCAGCATGTTGACCTAGTTCTTCAACTTCAGTTAAAAATTAAAAATATACCAAAGCAAACAGCAATCATTAACTTTTCTCTTGGCACTATCTTTTTTATAGGTTGTTATTTCTATATTTCCATTTACTTTTGAGAATAAAACTATATCCATTAATCACAAGCTTTCTGTGTCCTCCCATTTTATCCATCATTTGAAACTATTATTCATGATAGTTTTTGATAATGTACTATGTGAAATATGATTTATCAATTTACTTATTATATCTGAACAAATTTGAAATTAGTGATATTTTTAAGTGGAAGTAGCAATTTTGACTTGTAGCTTATTCTACATGACAGCTGTGAACTAAGTTTTTTTAGAACTGTTAGAGCTCGGTGAAACAGGTACTCTTAATTAATGCCAAATGATGCTCACACCAGGCAGGAGACTTCTTGCAGTGCAGGATGAAGTAGCACATTTAATTTGTTACCACTAAAGGAAATTTTATACTGGGACTGAAGGATGTTGAGGACAGAATGACCTACCTGGCAGACTAACAGTTTAAGCTCATTGACATTTAATATGTAATAGGTCCATATTTAAATGATTACTAAATACAAGCTATATTTTATACTGAATTGATTATTCTTATTTTTTATTTCTTGTGTTTTTTGAAGGTCAAGGTCAATTTGGAGAGTTTCAGGGGAAATACTCAGTCACAATTCATTATAGCTTTGCTTTTTTCTGATACTTGCTTTTTACTTGTAAATTTTAAAGCTCACAAGTATCAACTTCCCTATTTTGTAATTTTTTTTAACTTTCCTATTTAATCATTATTTCATATTCCAAGTTGCATATATACAAGCATACATAATAAAAAGGGAATATACATATTCATGCTCTCCATACTGATCTTTTAGTAAAAGGAGGATTGCATATAAGACAGCGGTCCCAGAAGATTATAACACCATATTTTGACTGTACCTTTTCTGTATTGAGGTATGTTTAAATATACCAATACTTACCATTGTACTACAATTACCCAGAGTAGCCAGTACAGTAACATGGATTATAGGTTTCTAGATTAGGAGCAATGGAACTATACAAGATAGCCTAGGTGTGTAGTCAGCTATACCATCTGGGTTTGTACGAGTGCACTCCCCAATGTTTACACAAAGAAATCACCTACCAGTGCATTTCTCAGAACTTATCCCATCATTAAATGATACACAACTGTCTCTATGTGTGTGGATGTGTATAATTTCTTAATATATAATCAAGTTTTTAATTACTTTTAACACACACTTTGTTATCTATATGATATGCATCCAATTATAAATGACGTTTATAGAAGTCAGCTAATAATTTGAAACTTTTAGCAAGTTTTACTTACATTTCTAAACTTTAAAAATATCTTCAGTTGCTTTGATGTTTGATGACTCTATGTTTTCTTCATAGATTATGTCCTTTTATTCCACCCAATGGTTTTTACTTTAACGTCTCTATACTGTTATTTTCATTATCATTTTAGTGTACATATCATTTGTTAGATATTTTGCACTGCATCTGTAAGAGAGGATAAGAAAACACTATCATGAATTACAGAAGTACAATGTTATCTACCACAATTCAGGCCCAAAGGGCCAGCCTACCCTTTCAGGAGATCTGAAGCTGAAATGGTCCACTGGGACTACTCTGTCCTCACTGACGACAGTTAGGCCTCCACCTTGAATAGTCATTGCACATAAAGTGTGTGTACCAGAGATGGCCACAGAAGATACTGTCACCTGAAAACCGCACCCCCAACATTCAGGGTCATTAGAATTAGTTCTTCCCTGAACGACCACCAGGGAGGCATATCACCATATCTACCACAATATTCTTTTTGTAAACAAATATCAGTGGTATTTCCTCTGATGTTCACTTCTGACCGAACACCCAGTTTCCATATGTTATCATTTCTGTGCAGTCCCAAGAATATTCTTCGGATAGATAATGAAGACTTAAAAACAAAACCGGGTATACAAGGGGGATGGCTGATAATATTTTTAAAAAATTTTTAATAATTTGGGGAATAATTAAGGATTTTGAAAAATTGTTAATAATTTTGAAAGTGCAAGTTTACTTGTGAGGAATTTCTTAACTTTCTTCCATAAAAATTCCTAATCTCTTTCACTATTAAAGGTATTTATATTGTACATAAAATATCAGTTGTAATTTTTGTTTATTTTGCACTTGTTTTTGCATCTTTTCAGCCTCTTATAGCTATTGTTTTACACCTTCTGACCTCCCCAGTCTCCACTAAGAAGTCAATGCTCAAACAAATTGCTGTTCCATTCCATGTAACATACCTTTATTTTTCGGATTGCTTTCAAGATATTCTTCTTATCTTAGGATTTCACAAATTGGACTATAATACACATAGATGTGGTTTTATTCATATTTAACCTGCTTTGAGTTCACAGTGCTTATTTAAACTGTAATGAGAGTGGAATAGAAAGAGTAGAAATAAGACCTGTGAGATCTCTTTAATGAAAACAATTTGTTGGCCTAGACCAATTTCCTAAAGGCTCATAATCATGCCATTAGTGAATCAAGTAATATAAAGAAGTTTCCAGTAGGAACTAATGAACTTTGTAACTGCTTTGGAAGCACAAGCCATCAGTGAAATAAAATAAATTCTACATGTGCATATATCAAAGCCCATAATATCAATATTATAATTTTTGGCCAGGTACAGTGGTTCATGCCCATATTCCTAGCACTCTGAGCATCTGAGGTAGGTGGGTTGCTTGAGCTCAGGACTTCCAGATCAGTCTGAGCAAGAGTGAGGTCCTGTCTCTACTAAAAATAGAAAAACTAGCCAGACATGGTGGCATATGCCTGTAGTCCCAGCTACTGAGGGAGGCTGAAGAGAGAGGATTGCTTGAGACCAAGAATTCGAGGTTATGTGGCAGTCTAGCCTGGGCATCTGAGAGACACTCTGTCTCAAAAAAAGAAATGTATATGTATGTATGTATATATATAAATATACATATACATACATAAACCTTTTTTAAGATTATTAAAATGTGTAACTTTGCCCATTGTATAAAGTTTTCTCAGAATAAAATAATAAAGCATATGTTTTATGAGATACTTTATCCCTTTCACAATATTTTTTGGGAAAAATTGTAACTTAATAAGAAGAATTTATTTATTCTGAAGAAAAAAAATGTGCTAGAGGGATGATTGTACAGGAATACCAAGTTTTGTCCTTTTTTTTCTTTGTTGATAACAGTCTACCAATAGCTCCAAAAACTATGAAATATTTTGGATACATATATTTATAGATAAGCCAGCTGATTTTAAAAATAAACACTACCAAAGCATGAAATGACAGTGATTGTTTTTCCTGCAATATGTTAGTATATTGTTAATATAGATAAATGACAAAGACAATTAACTTCAGCAAAAATAAATATCTCAAAATATAAATGTATATAATTCTTCCAAGTGGGTAGAGGAATTTTAGATATTTACTCCTATGAGTATTATTTATTAAAACATTTATTAAAGAACATTCAGGCCTATAAGTCTACGGTGACCTAAATAACATTCTCCAGAGGGTATCTTGAAGCTTGAATTAAATGGCTTGTTCCTTTAAACATACTTTAATAGAGAATGAGAAATTACCGAGACTTGATTAGGATAAATATGTGTAGTGATTCCAGATGTTTTCAAGAAGGAATGTTTGACATGTCTTTGTGAACAAGTTTTTATTACTCATAAATATTTACACACACATCCATATATATATTTGAATGATTTTATTCATTCAAAATGACATAACATTTTGAGATGTATAGAGCATGTTCATATAAAATAGATATATGAAAATGATAGCAATAGATACATGTGTGAATTTATACATACACATTTGGGGGGTCATTGTTTATATAAGATGACTTTGGATAGCTTTAAGTATTAAGTTAGATTATTATAGAGTTATACCAAGTGTAATAAAATGGATATTGTATTATTCTGGGCATATGCATGTGTGTGTTTAATATCACTTTTTATATCCTATACATGTCAACTAGCTTCATTAACACTGTAAGCTTAGACTGGATGATATATGTCATCAACTCATAACATACATAGAGTCAGTTCCCATAATTATGTCCTGCCAACAGTCTGAGAAGGAAACACACCCTGCCTTAGTAATTCGTTTGTAGTCGTTTCTTCTGTAGACTGTGTTGAACGCTACCTTTCTAAACCAAATATGAATGGGTGCCCAGAGAGTTTCTATCCCTTGTCTTTTCTTATTCTTTTCAAAACTATCTAATTTAGATAGTTTATTTTTCTCATAAATATGTATTTTTCACTCCTGTTTCTAAAAATTTTCCCAACCATAATCTGTTTCCATATTTCATTGTCTTCTTATTGCCTTGATTTTTCTTATTTCTAGTCTTATTTTGAAACTCGACTAATATTAAGTATTATGTCTTCTTCATGAATTTTTTATCCAAACTATCCCAAAATGTATTTTTCTTCCTTTATTTGATAGTTGTCTATCCCCTATTAGCTTTCTTTTATAAACTTGCTAAATGCAATTTCTATATAATCTTGAGTTTCTATGCAACAAGGCCTGTGCCAAGTTTAAAGTCCAATGCATACTAGTCACTGTTCTTGTCAGCTCTCTTGAGTATCCAAGAAACCCTGGAGCTAATTACTATTCAAAGAGTAAGACCCATTATATTCTGTTACTTGCCCTGACACAAACACACAGACTGAGATGATTTGAAGCTAGAAGCTGTCAAAATCATGGAAGATGTGATATTCTGGAGAAATCGTGTTTAAACCATCTAAATAATTTCTGGAAGGATTTTCTTTACTCACGATTACTGTCGCCCGTAAGAAAGCCCCCATAACTGTGGAGGGTGGATGCAGGACCATTAATACATCTCCTGCCTCTAGACCGGGAGTTTCTCTTTGTAAGTAAACCTCATGCTCTCAGCTCTGTATGGTCTCCACACTTAAATGTACTCCACACTTAACTGTTAAACTTGCAGGATTGTAGTTTGTATTGTAGGTGGTGTTTCCTAACATTTGTGGTGTTTGGCCTCCATTAATCATTTTAGAACTACTGGTTGCCCCAAATTCTTTTGAGTGCTACTTTGTAGCTGACATCACCACTCCAAATTCCTCCTCCTCCTGGGTATACTTGCTGTATTTTACTGCCCAAAGTTTTCAGTCAATATCATTTCTATTCATTTGAAATGTTATAGTCCTGAATTGCACAAAGGAATTATTAAATCTCTGTTCTCCTAAAAAGCACAGTACTCTTAACACTAATTTATTCTCATGGATTGCTGCATGGAAACATATTTTGGGAAAGACTGTCTTAGAAACGGTGTATAAAACAATTTGCGACATCCTTTCCCCCTTCTAAAATGATGTGTATCTACTTGTGTTAGAGTTGCATAACTTATAAGGGGCCATAATTGGTTTTCTTCCCAAAAAAGTAACTGAGTCTTTATACTGCTGAATTTAAGATGTGCTTAAAAGTTGATGACAACCATAGAAACAGAGCATTTTTTAGTAATTAAATAACACATAAAATTTTAATGCTCTCCTTGCCTTACCTATTTTTACTCCCCTAAAGATTAAGTTAAAATTTGAGTAATTGATTTAATGTTAAAAAACCAGTTACCCCAATGTAAGATTAATAATTTATTTATTAATTTATTTACTTTTAATTTTAGATTAATATGAAGGTACAAATGATTAGGTTATATTGTTTCCATTTCCAAGGTAAAGTTCAAGTTCTAGTTGAGCCCTTCATCCAGGGTGTGTGCTGTGTACGTTTACACTGTGCACATTAGGTTAAATCATTTATTAACATGTCTTTTAATTTTGATGATGGAAAGTAACTTTTATCAGTGGAAACCCTAGGTATCTAGGGAGAGAGAAGAATGTGAGATTTGAATCAGTGGAGTTCAAGTGGGAATGTTATATTGTTATATTGTTCAATACATAATGATGGTTAAATTGTATACTAAATACTGGTGAAATCTGCTTATACTAGGGTAGTTTCTGACACAGCAGTTCTTTAATTATTGGGCTCCAAACCAACCAACATTTGTCCACTTTGATTTGTATTATGTCTGAAATATTTTTCTGTTTGATTTCCAAAGAATAGAAATGTAACACCAGGAAAGTCTATCATGTAAATAAACTCAAATGCAAAATTAAGTAATCACTAAATACAATATTACTAAATATAATATAATTTACATAGTGACTCAAACCACATAAGAGGAACAACAAAACAAACCTAAAATCAACAATGGCAAAAATAAATTTTAAAAAATGAGGAAGAAGTAAAATATTAGAATTTTTATATTTTCTTATAATTGCCAAAACCATAATTTAGATGAAGGCACATTCTCTTGAGTGTAAGCAACAATGCCCTTTGCTTTAAGCAGAATATCAAATATGGCTAAATATTTCAAATAGAAAAAAATAAAATGATTGCTAATCTTCACAAAATTACACCTGGATCAAGTTTTGAATCCTTCATATGTTTCTTTTTCTTTATATTTTTAAACAGCAACCATTTCAGTAAGTTTGATGTTTATTCATTTCTATGGTACTGTCTGTAATATGTGAGGATTAGTTTCCATATCTTAGCTTACTACCTCCTGTCTATTATGGCTCTCTGTCCTTTTCTGTTCTTTTTAATTTGCCATAAACAGATAATTACATCCCTAGCCTTAGATGGTAGATTTTTCCAAGATATCCTACAGCCACGGTCTGGGTCCTATGACTTAAGGCATTCATGTTCTTTGTAACTGAATTTCTTGCATTAACGGATGAGAGGGAAGACTTTCTGGACTCCTTCCTTAGTACCTGGGCATCAGCAACCTTTCTAAGACCATATGGTACAGATGGCCAACTTACTTCATCTGGCTTCTTTTCAGTTTCACTTCAAATTTAATATCAAATTATTCAATGTCAATTTACCACAAGAAGTTAATCTGCCTTCCTTTTAGGAACAACTGGTGTGTAGCTACAGATACATTTAGAAAAGGGATGATTAGGTGGACTAAAAGATGCCTACTTTTACTTCTACATGAAATAACATGTTACTATGTTTTAAATATTTATACGTGGAAGATATTATAATATCAAGCTTTTTGACTTTTTCAGTAAATAACATTTATTATCACAAATTACAACCATATGACTTTATATCAAAAGCAAATATTTAAAATGCTTAACAAAAATAAATTCAATAACACTTGATAAAGCCCTGGCAAATAGTCACCTGTTTGTGAAGCATTAGAATATTAGGAAATATCTGAATAATGAAATTCTGAGATAAATGAAACATGTTCTGTTTTCATTGATATTTTATGAAACTTAACCAAGTAATCATGTTATACCACAGATAGATGAAATATTTAACCATTATATCTTTAATTGATATTAATAAAACAATAGATATTATTTAAATTTGCATTTATAAACTTTAACAAAATGTTTAAATTTAGTAGATATTCATTAAACATATAGTATGTTCAAAGACTGGTGTGGATCTGAAAATACAATGAGGAAAACTAAAATTTTTTATTTATGAAAGAACAATCTAATGGGAAAAACAGATGGTTAAATGAATAATGGCAATGCAATTCAATGTCATGACTGTCATAATAGAGGTATTAACAATATGTGTGCATTAAAGCAAAATAGCCATTATTTCTAGGAGAGTGGGCTAGAACCTCATAAAAAGAGAGACATGAGACAATTCTTTTTTATTGACTACAAATATCCTAATTCCTAAGAACATTAAGCAGTAGGGAAAAGGGACAAAGAACGGTAACAATGCTGTGGCCCAGAATATAGGTTAGCTAGTGTTGTAGAAATAATGTTGAGGATTGTCAAAGAATAGGCAGATTGTGACCTTGTTGAAAGGTCTTCAAGCTCAGAGTAAGGGTTTATGTTTTATTTGTGAAAGAGTAATTGGGTGACGTTTCCTAAACAGAAACATGATAACAGTGCATATTTAAAGAGAAAATATCGATAGTTCTGTGGAAGAGAGAGAAGAACCACATTGCAGGCAAACAAAATAAGACATTAGTGCAATAGAAAGGGGTCTTTTCTTTTTCCCTTTTAGTAGCAGAGAAAAGTCCATCTTAGACTATGTGAACCTTAAGACTTAAGGGAGTATTTCAAAAAATGTTTAAGTAATCTCTGCTAACATTCCTGCACAGAGAAATAAAAAATTTAGATTTTTCTCTCCTTCATCCTCATCTTAGTAAAATTTTCCCTAAATTTCTAAATATTAAGGGTATAAAAATGTGTGTTTTTTTAATAATGGATACACTGCATAATACTAAAATAAGGGATTTTACTTTGGCTGTTACCAAAGTGCTGTCCACTCTACCCAATAGGTAAGTTTCTCCTCTTCAGGCCCCACCTGTCCTCCCATTTCCAAAGTCCTTCACATCTCTTTCATGCCTATGTGTCTTCATCTTTTACTCTTGATTAGTAGTGAATACATGTACTGTTTGTTTTTTCCTTCCTGAGATATTTGACTTAGGATAATGATTTTTAGTTCCCTACAGCTTACTGCAAAAGACATTACAGTAGAACCTCCACCGTTGACCACCTCCCTACATTAACCATCTCCTTAAAATGAGCCAATTTTCAAAGACCAGATATGCACCACAGGTACACATTAGTGCATGCTGACCATCTCTGGATACTGCCCAGTCTGTTACAGTCTGCTGGGTGGCTAATTTACAGAGGTTCTACTACATTTCTTTTCCTTTAATCTTGGGTAGTATTCTATGATATATATAGAGGGTGATAAAATATATATATATCCATTTTATGAAAGAAAAAAGACTACTAAAAGTATAATACCCAATATATACCAATAAAAATATGAATACAAGTCACATTTGAATTCTATATTTACAAATGCTCAAAGTATGTATATTATATATAATATATAATACATAGATAACATCTCTCCTAATGTGCAGATATTTGTTTGTTATGGCACAGCAGTAGATGGACACGATTTTCTTTACTCATGAATTAATGGACACTTAGGCTGGTTCCAAGCCTTTACAATTGTAAATTGCATTACAGTAAACATTTTTGTGCAGGTGATTTCTTTTCCTTTGGACTAAATACCCAGTAATGATACTGCTGGATCAAATGTTAGATCTACATGTACATAGTATTTCCTTGAGGAATCTCCATACTGTTTTTCATAGAGGTTGTACCAATTTGCAATCTTACCAACAGTATACTATGTATAAACATTCCTTCCTCTCTGTTTGTTGTTGTTGTTTTTGACTTTTTCATAATGGCTTTTTTTCTGTAGACAGAGTTTCACTAAGTCTTGCTGGGGTTGAGTGCCATGGCCTCATAGCTCACAGCTACCTCAACATCTTGAGCTTAAACAATTCTTTGCCTCAACCTTAGGAATACCTGGGACTACAAGTGCCTCCCACAATGCCCAGCTGTTTCATAGAGACAGGGTCTCACTCTTGCTCAGGCTGGTCTCAAATTCCTGAACTCAGGCAATCCACATGCCAAGGCCTCCCAGAGTGTGAGGATTACAGGTGTGAGCCACCATGCCCAGCCTTTATAATGGCCTTTCTGACAGGGTTAAGGTGGTATCTCATTGTGTTTTCAATTTGTATTTCCCTGATGATTAAGGATATTGAGCATTTTCTTGATGTTTGCTAGCCATTTGTATATCTTCTTTTGAAAAACTCCTCATGTCTTTTCTCCACTTTTTAATCGTGTTGTTTGGTTTTTCTTGCTGATTTGCTTGCGGTCTTTGTAGATTATTAATAGTAGGCCTTTATCAGATATATAGTTTGTGAATATTTTCTCTCATTCTACATAGTGTTTACTCTGTTTATTATTTCGTCTGCTGTGCAAAAGCTTTTAATTTAATCATTTTTTAATTTTTATTGTTGCTGTATTTGTCTTTGAAGTCTTAGTAATAGCTTTTGTGCCTAGGCTAATTACTAGAAGAGTTTTCCTATATTGTATCTAGAATTTTTATGGCTTTATACATTAAATTTAAGTCTTTAATCCATCTTGATTTAATTTTCATATATGCAAAAGACAGCAGTCTTGTTTCATTCTTCTGCATGTGGCTACTCAGTCTCCCTAAGACCATTAATTGAATGGGGCATCCTTCCCTGAGTGCATACACGTGGTTGTCTGCATTGTCGAACATCAGGTGGTTAGAAGTAGATAGTTTCTGTGTAGGTTCTCTATTCCAGTCCCATGGTGTATGTCTCTACTTTTATATGTACCCTGCTATTTTGGTTACTATAGACTTGTAGTATAATTTGAAATCAGGTAATTTGATGTCTCCAGATTTGTTCTCTTTCCTTAAGATTACTTTGACTACTTGGGGTCTTTCCATATGAATCTTAGGTTTACTTTTTTCTAGAGCTATAAAATATGGTGAGGGTACTTTGATAGGAATTACATTGAATCTGTAAATCACCTTGGTAAGTATGGGCATTGTAAACAATGTTGATTCCTATTATCCATGAACAAGAACATATAATGTGTTTCCATTTGTTTCATCTATAATTTCTTTCATCAATGTTTATAGCTCTTATTATAGAGATCTCTCATTTCCTTAGGTAAATATATTACTATCGAGAGATAATCCACAATTATCTGTTTGAATAGATCTTATTCTATTTGGCAGAGAGAAAAATTTTGAAAAAATAATTATTTTTTTAAGACTAAGCCTCATTCTATTGCCCTCACATCATAACAGCTCACTGCAATCTCAAACTCCTGAATTCAAGTGATTCTCTTGTCTCACTCTCCCAAGAAGCTGGGCCTACAGGCACCTGCAATGATGTCTGGCTATTTTTTACTATTGTTAGTTGAGACAGGTTCTCACTTTGGCTCAGGCTATTATCAAGCTCCTGAGCTCCAGCAATCCAGGAGCCTCATCCTACAAGAGTGCTAGAATTACAGGTGTGAGCCAACGCACCTGGCCTGAAATGTTTTGTCATCATAAATATCTTTCCCCTACTACTCTCAATCAATTTGCTACTCAGTAGAGTATGGCATTTCTGGTTTCAATTGATTATTTGAAGATAAGTCCTTCAGTAGTAACAAAGTCCATTAAATTTTTTTCTGAAAGAGAAAAATTAAATTTTCCTAGTGGTGCCAAAGTCTGTGACCATAGTTTTTATAATTTATAGTGAAATTAGATTCTGACTGGTAAAGAGTTTGCATTTTCTCAGCTCTGGGTTAAATTGTTTCAATATTTCAGTTATAACGTGTGATTATGGAATCTCTTTCTCTCACTCTCTTTCTTTGTACTGTCCCTACCATCTAAAGGTGACACCTCCAGCCTCATGATAAATTGGCCTTATTCTTTGCTAACTATTGGCCATTACCTAAACAACATAATGAGGTAATTCAGACATCTGTCTTAAAAAAAAAAAGAAAGAAAAGAAAAAAACCAAAGAAGATATCTAAATGGGAGAAACTAAACCCATTAAATTTTTATTGCAACGAATTGTTTTACTTTCTCTTTCTTTATAAATGTTGTTTGAAAGAAACCAGAGAAAGAGAGAAGTTATATTTTCCCATGAGTGTAGTATTTGAAAAAAGAAATTATGATTTTTAAACACTCCACACAGAGCATTAATAGTCACAAAAAATTATTTTTTTCTATTGTGTTATTAGTTACATGATAGTCTACTAAGTGTGCAATTATCTTACATCTAAAAACCATGTATATAACTTAATTAAAAATTGCTGAAATTGCTAAGAGTAATCTAAGTCTAATATTTTGCTGGGAAACTGCTTTACTTTATCCCAAAACAATCACAATAGTTACATCAAAAATGACAGTGCACAGACCACCATGACAAGTATAAAAATAAAGACATAGTTTGAAATGCGTTGATGGTGGCTAATGGCTCAGAAGAGTCCACCTCAGCACTTCCTATTTTATCCTGCACTTTTATGGGATGGTTACAGCTTCTTTCTTTAAGTTTTACGAACCAACCTCTGCTAGCTTCAAACTTTTCTGATTCCACTTCCTCACCTCTGTTAGTCTTCACGGAATTTAAGAGTGTTAGGGCCTTTTTCTGAAATATGCTTCATCTTAATGGAATTTTGTGCCTAGTTTGATCTTCTCTACAAACTTCTAAAACTTTCTTCATATAAGAAATACAGCTGTTTTGCTTTCTTATTCATGTGTTTAACTGAGTAGTACTTTTAATTCCCTTAAGGACCTTATCTGTGTATGTACAACTTGGCCATATCTTTAGTGTAAGAGGCCTAGCTTTTGGCCTGTCTTGGCTTTCTTCCTTATTAAGTGTCATCATTTCTAGCTTGTGATTTAAAGTGAGAGATGTGCAACACTTCCTTTCATTCAGAAACTTAGAGGCCACTGTAGAGTCATTAACTGGTCTAATTTCAACATTGTTGTGTCTTAGGGAAAAAAGAGGCCTAAAGAACGGATAAAAATGGGGGAGTGTAGCAGTCGGAACACACACATGACTTACCAGTTAAGTTTGCTATCTTACGTAGGCACGATAGTGGAACCACAAAACAATTACAATAATAACATGAAAGATAGCTGATCACCACAACGGATATAAAAATAATGAAAAAGTCTGTAATATTCGGAGAATTACCAAAATGGGACACAAACACCCAAAGTGAGGACACTCTTTTGGAGGAAGAAATGATGCTGATAGACTTGCTCCAGGCAGGGAGGCCACAAACATTAAATTTGTAGAAAATAACATTTGCAAAGGGGGATAAAGCATAACACAACAAGATAAGGCATACACTAGAAATCTTTGGAGTCTGGCTTTTTTTGTTTGTATGTTTGTTTGTTTTTGTTGTTTTTTGGATAGAGTGCAATGGGGTCATCATAGCTCACAGAAACTTCAAACTCTTGGGCTCAAGGAGTCCTCTTGCCTCAACCACAAGAGTAAATGGGACTACAGATACCTACCATGAATATATATATATATTTTTTTTTTCATTTGAGACAGGATCTTATTCTTGCTCTGGCTGGTCTCAAACTCCTGAACCCAAGCAATTCACCTGTCTCAGCCTCCTGGACTGCTAGGATTAAAGGCATGAGCCACCATATCTAGCCTGAACTGGCTTCTTTTATTTAAAATAATACACACATTTGCAGTTCAACGTTGTTGTTATGGCATCGCCACTTTGCTACTTTGTGTTATTAACTAGCACTTCCTTTTTTATATGAACATTTTGTTTATCCTTTCTCCACTTGAAGGTCATCGAATTGCTTCAAGTTTTTATAAATAAAGCTGTGATAATCATTTGCATACAGGTTTTTGTAAACACAAGTTTTCATTTCACTTGGCAAATACCTAAGTGAGAGATTGCAGGGTTATCTGGCAAGTGTGTGCTTAAATGTCTAAGGAACTGCAAACTGGTTTTCGAGTGAGGCCTTCAGCATTCTCTCTGAATGAGTGTTGTCGCTCAGCACCCTCATTAGCAACTGTTAATTTTTTAAAAATTATTTGTTTTTATAGTTGCATAGTAGTACTTCAATGAAGTTTTAATCCGCATCTCTCTTTTAAGAAATATTTGCCTATTTAAAAAAAAAAGATGTTTGTTTTCCTGATATTGTGCTATGGGAGTTAATTATATATTCTTGTTATAAATGTTTCATCATATGTAAGCCTTTCAGACATTGACTTCTAGTCTCACAAATGTTTTTATTCTCTTCACAATGGTTTTGGGAAAACAGAACTTCTACATTTTGATGAGATATAATTTATAAAAGTTTTATTTCACATTGTGCTTTTGGCATCATTTCCATGGAAATGACAAAGGTTTTCTCATACACGTCCTTTAAGAAGTCACAAAGATTTTCTTAGATGTTAGAAAAGTTTTCGTATGTGTTTCATTTTAGAATTTTATTTTATGATTTACAAAATTATAAAAGATCAACTTTAGACCTAACGGCAAAAGGCTGTTTATCAAAAGTTAAGCTAGACTCCATTGTAAGAAGATGACATTTACTGGTACTTTGGCCTATGAATTTTCTACATATCTGTCAGACGGGGAATGATGAACAGTCTCTGGTCTGGGCTCTTTGGGAGTATGAAACACATTCTCTGCACTCTGGTGGTTGTTATTCTGCTTTTCGCGATGGCATGACTAAGAAGCTGTTGTCTGTCAAGGTCACTATGGCACACTGAGAGGAGGTTGGAATGGAACAGCGGTTCTCAACCCGTGAGTCGCGACCCACAGGAATGGTATTAAAGGGTTGCACCATTAGGAAGGTTGAGTATCACTGGAATAGAATAAAGTAAAATCTGCCACATATCTCGCTGTCCTGGCCAAGAGTCTACAATTTTTATTAATTAAGTCTGTCTCAGATAGCTAACAAGTCTTTGGTTAATTTCCTGATCTAAAAAAAAAAAGACTATTTTATGAAGGAGCAGATTTTGAAAGTTTATATTTATTTTTATAAATTTCAAAATATTACAGGGCATAAAAGTTTTTGTTATCCATATACATTGCATAATGCTGAAGTCAGGGCTTTCAGTGTGCCCACCAACAGAAGAGAGTTCATTGTACCTGGTAGGGACGTTTTCATCCACAACCCCCCCTCCCACATTCCCCCTTCTTCACCTCCAATATCCTTTCGTCTCTATGTGTTTCAGTCATTTAGCTCTCACTTATTGGTGAGAGTATGGGGCATTTGTGTTTCCATTTCTTACCTACTTCACTTAGGATAATGGTCTCCAGTTCTACCCAAGTTACTTCAAATGGCATCATTTCATTCCTTTTAAAGGCTGAGTAGTACTTCGTGGTAAATATATATAACACATTTTCTTTATCCACACATGGATTGATGGGCACTTAGATCAATTCCATGTCTTTTCAGTTGTGAATTTTGATGCAGTAAACATTTGTGTATAGGTGTCACTTTTATAAAATCACTTTCCTTTCTTTGAATAGGTACCCAGAAATTGTACTGGATTGAAGGTCCGTATTTATTTCTCTGAGTAATCTCCACACTGTTTTCCATAGAGGTTGAACTAATTCACAGTCTGCTGACAGGGTGTAACCATCTTCTCCCTCGGCATCCATGCCAGCATTAACTTTTTTTTCACCTTTTCATAATGATCATCTGACAGGGGTAAGGCGATATATCATTGTCATCTTAATTAGCATTTTTCTGGTATTAGTGATGTTAAACATTTTCATATCTGTTGGCCTTTGGTCTAAACTTCTATTCATGTTTTTTGCCCACTATTTGATTGAGTTGTTTCTTTTATTCTTGATGATCTCTTTATAGACCTTAGATATTAGCTCTTTGTTAGATGCATAGTCTGCAAATATTTTCTCCTGTTCTGTATGTTGTCTTTTTTCTCTTTTTAGTATTTCCTTTGCTGTGCGGAAGCCTTTTTAATTTAATTTAATCCCATTTACTTATTTTTGTTGTTGCTGTATTTGCCATTGGGATCTGAGTTGTAGATTCACTGACAAGGCCAATGTCTGGAAGAGTTTTTCTGAACATTTTCTTCTAGAATATTTATGGTTTCATGCCTTTCATTTAAATCTTTAAGATTGCTTGTATTAGTTTTTGTGTATGGAAAAAGATAAGGGCTCTGTTTCATTCTTCCAGTTGTAGCTATCCAATAGCACCAATTATTGAATAGGGCATCCTTTCCCTAGTGTATCTTTTTATCTGTTTTGTTGAAATACATTTTTGTTACAGCAACATGGTTTTTATTTCTCTACTATGGTCCATTGGTCTATGCCTCCACTTTTATGCTAATACAATGATGTTTGAGGTCCTTAGCCTTTTAGTATAATTTGAAATCCACTAATGGGATGTCTTCATATTTATTCATTTTACTTAAGATTGCTTTGGCTATTAATGCTCTTTTTTGGTTCCAGATGAGCTTTGGATTATTTTTCTAGATCTGTGAAATATGACTTTGGCATTTTTGCAACAAATCACTCTAGACAATAGGGACATTTAAATGATACTGATTCTACCAACATGGCGGGTGTTTGTTCACTTGTTTGGGATATCTATAACTTTTTTTTTTTTTTTTGAGATGAAGCCTCAAGCTATCCCCCTGGATAGAGTGCCATGGCATCACACTCACAGCAACCTCCAACTCCTGGGCTCAAGTGAGTCTCCTGCCTCAGCCTCCCAAGTAGCTGGGACTACAGGCGCCCACCACAACCCCCAGCCATTTTTTGGTTGCAGCCATCATTGTTGTTTGGCGGGCCCGGGCTGGGGATTCAAACCCGCCACCTTAGGTGTATATGGCTGGCGCCTTAGCCACTTGAGCCACAGGCGCCGAGCCAGAAGGGGACATTCTAAAATCAAGTAACAGGGCTATGAGAGGTAGAAATCTGATGATGTCTCACAGTAAATAAATATTTACTATTTACAATAGTAAATACCCTATTACTGTATTTTAGTAAATACCAGGTAAAAGTCCTTATACTGGTGAAGACAGTAGCACTTAAGTAATCTCTCAACCCTACCAGTGTAAACGTGTTGATTCTAATCTTTACCCACTTACAAACCCCAAAGAATTAAGGGAAATACTTTACTTCAATTTCCTCTTTTAATAGGAACTTAGCTTTCTGCTACAATCTTCTAGCTACTGTCCCTTTCTGCTCAGGAATCAGATAAACCAACCCAGCCCTTACTCGGATCAGATCCTCTTTCTCAGTTTCATGGAGCTGGTAGAGAAACTTGGATAGCTCTGGATCGGCTTCCATCTTTCCCATGATCCTTTCCTTTTCAGCTTCACTCTGTGCACTGGCCAGTAAGGTACAATACAAAACTGCCAACCACAAAAGAAAGGAAAGAAAGGGAAGGTGAGGAGGAGGGAGTAAGATCAAAATCAAACTTCAACCTTTCTACCTTCAATCACCTGAGGGTAGGAAAAAGGAAAAACAAATGAAGTAACTATTGAAGTTATGAAAGCAATACTATCTCTCTCTCTCTCTTTCTCACACACACACCTACACACGTACACACACCACAAAAAAAGCCCACTATATACTCACTCATCATCCTGTGCTGCCGCAACACTTTAATAAAATCAAAGGTGTTGAAACCAAGGAGCAGAACCAGCTGGTTCTCACATTCCCGATCATCACTGGCTGTCTGTAAAAAAAAAAAAAGGTAACACTGTCATTAAAGACACAGCAGCTGCTGCCTCATACAATGTCCTCATGTATTAAGATACACTGAACACAGAACTAACATTACTAGGAATCCTACCTTACCTTCAAAATCTCTAGCACTTCATCTGCCTTCTTCTGCGACACGATGGCATCATCATAGAAACGACTAAGCTGCCGCTGTAGCCAAAATGCATCAATATCCCGAGGGTGCAAATCCTTCTTCTTGGAACTCATCAGTTCACCTGAGGCTACAAGCTACAAAAGTAAGCAGACACTTAGCCCATGAGGTCTCTGTTTGCTCTAATAACTTTCTCAATGTTCTACTTGCCACCCACAGTCCACCTTCTTATGAAGACCTTCCACAGAAAAAATAGTCTGCTACACTGAGTTCAGAAGCACACCAGACTAAGATTTCATGAACACATGCATTTGGGAAGGATAATAATCAACTGAAGTCTTAAGAAAATCTAGACACTAGCCAGCACTTTGGAAGGCTAAGGCAAGTGGATTGCTTGAGCTCAAGAGTTTAAGGCCAACCTGAACAAGAGTGAGATCCTGTCTCTACTAAAACATAGAAAAAACTAGCCAGGCATGGTGACAGGCCCCTGTAGTCCCAGCTACTAGTGGAGGCTGAGGCAAAAGGATCACTTGAGCCCAAGACTTTGAGGTTGTTGTGAGCTATGACACCATGGCACTCTATCCAGGGTGACAGAGTGAGACTCTCAATAAAAAAAAAAGAAAGAAAGAAAGAAAAAGACAGGCGGCACCTGTGGCTCAAAGGAGTAGGGCACTGGCCCCACATACCAGAGGTGGCGGGTTTAAGCCTGGCCCCCAGCCAAAAAACTACAAAAAAAAAAAAAGAAAGAAAAAGTAAAAATTTAAGACACTAAATGTTAATTATGGCTCACTCTATCAAAAGCTGGCTCAACAAATATAATAGGACCTAAATGTGAGGAAGAAGTACACCCAGAAGTAATCTGGCCTTGTAGCAATGGGAAAGACAAACTCTACTTACATTAGCCGAAAGGGTGCAGCGCACGACAGCCTCATCCCCTTCCATGTCATCATCAGATGCCTCTTCTCGAACTTCCCCATACACGTCTTCATCACCTTCCTGTGGAAATGGCCTCAAGTTCAATCATGAACCTGCATCACCACAGAATCTCTCTCTCGGGTCACCCTAAATTAACTCCATGGTTAGAGGAATGGCTTTAGGGTAAAACCAAGAGCCTACTGGAACTGGGCTCAGCCTTCTTCCAGAGTATATTTAATGGAATGAATACCTATCACAGACTCATGAGATGCTTTTACCCTGTTTTCTGCTTATCTTAGGCTGTCACAATGGCAACCAACTGAGTCACAATTTTTTCCTGATACACACACTATCAATATTTGAAAACAAGAGCTACTAGCTAACAGGAGAGAAGAGCCAGACAGAAGCACGCCTGGGAAAGAAGACAACAATCTACCAACGTAGAGACCATACCACTGTATTTATTCACATACTGTATATTATGTGTACTTAAAACAATGCCACAGTCAAAGAAGGTACTTAGATAACAAGCACTGTTAAATGAATAAACAGCTAACAGCAAAGCACTGTTAGTTTATTGCTACTTAAAAATCATAAAATCCAATTAACTATGAGAAGAGGCTTAGCAATCACCTAATTCAATCATCTCATTTTATACAAGAAGAAACTGAGGCAAGATGACCCTCCCAAGATACAGGACCAAAATTCGTAACTCTTGGCTCCCACTTTAGTGTTCTTTCCTCTGACTCTCCTGTGCTACCCCTTCTTCTTATCCTGGTGTATATTCCAGAGCCACATTTTTCCTTTCAGGAGCCAAATTCACACAGTGAGAACACTAAGCCAATTTGGCAATTTTTCAAGTGTCCCACTAGTTCCTCTTTAGTTATATTCAAGAAGTTCTGATTAGTTGGTAAATACTAACCCCAGCATACAAACTATGTCTGTGCCCTGGGGTAAATGGGCAATCTTTTTGAAACAGGCAGTGGAACATTGTACTAAAGAACAGAAATGACTGCAATAAAGTTAAACTACAGCAAAACATAGCAGGATACATTCTCAATGGAAGTATTCACCGTACTTTATCTTTTGCCTTTCTTTTTGCTGACCCCCTTGGTTTGTTTAAATTATCATATTAATTCGTACTTATAAGTTTTAATTAGCTATATAAAACTTAAGGAATATACTGGATCCATTTGCTTTATCACTCACCTCCTCATCAGATTCAAACTGCACATTCACACCATATGTCTCATCAATGTTGTCATCTGAAAAGATGAGGGATTAAAAAAAGAAGATAGTGAATGGCCAGTGGAATAAGGCACCCTGGAGCCAATGTCCTTCCCAACTGCCTGGCTTACCCCTCCTCAGGACAGATCTAGGCTCTAAGGACACAGATAGACACTCAGATAATCATCCTAAGTGAGCCACTCATACAGCCACTGCCACCCTTGGCTTTACCCTTGCCCTGCCTGCTCAACCAACCAGGCTCAGGAGCCACATTTTCTCCCTTACTCTACACTTAATAAGACCCACATTTAGGGAACCAGTTAATATGACTGGGACATAAAGAGCTTGGTTACCCATATTTTGAATTTCCTTGTCTCCACCGTAGTCTGTGATCTTTTTGCCCAAGTTGACTAGCACATGGTATCTGGTATCATCTGTTTGACCCAGGAGCAGGTCAATCTCCTTTCGCCTTTCCTTGTCCCGCAGCTTTTCATTTTTTAGGACAGCCAGAACTTCATCAGCTGCCCCACAAAGGATATCCCTTGGCTGGTGGCAAGAAACAACATTTAGGCTCAGCACTCATAGCACAGTGGTTATGCCACCACCCACATACACCAAAGTTTGCAGGTTCAAACCCAGCCCCAGGCAGGTAACCAACAATGACAACTGCAACAACAACAAAAAAATAGCCAGGCCTTGTGACGGGCACCTGTAGTCCCAGATACTTGGGAGGCTGAGGCAAGAGAATCGCTTGAGCCCAAGAGTTTGAGGTTGCTGTGAGCTGTGACGCCACAGCACTCTACTGAGGGTGACTCTGTCTCAAAATAAAAAGAAACGACATTTAAAACAGTAACACGCAGATCATGACCAACCAGCTTTATGTGACAACAGATGTGAAGAGCCACACATCTTCAAAACCTGCATCATACCAGGCTATGACCTTTTTCATTAATGTTGATAAAAAATGCCACTAAGAGGCTAGGCACAGGGGCTCACAACTGTAATTCTAACACAGCCAAGGCAGGTGGACAGCTTAAACTCAGGAGTTTTAGACCAGCCTGAGCAAGAATAATGAGACCCTGTTTCCACTAAAAATAGACGAATTAGCCAAGTGTTGTGGTGGGCACCTATAGTCCCAGCTACCTGGGAGGCGGAAGCAAGATGATCCCTTGAGCCCAAGAGTTTAAGGTTGCTGTGAGCTATAATGTCATGGCACTCTAGCCTGGGGCAACAGAGCAAGACTTTGTTTAAAAAAAAAAGCCACGTAAGAGTGACACACTGAAGGAGACTCCTCTATCTTTAGGTGGCCTTAGGAAGGAGGACACAGCTTCCACAGCAGTTTACCATGTCTCCATGTGGTAGAAGTACTTGGCAGTCCTCCTCTAGCCAGCCACTCTTTCATAATTCTTTGTCCTCACCTCTTCTAGCACCTGTCTCACCAAAGCTTCTCAGAGCTCCTCAATCTAATCACACATGTACATGTAAAGGTTAGGAGCACAGAGCTCGGCGCCTATAGCTCAACCGGCTAAGGCACCAGCCACGTATACCTAAGGTGGCGGGTTCGAATCCCCAGCCCGGACCCGCCAAACAACAATGACGGCTGCAACCAAAAAATAGCTGGGCGTTGTGGCGGGCGCCTGTGGTCCCAGCTACTTGGGAGGCTGAGGCAAGAAACTCGCTTGAGGCTCGGCGCCTATAGCTCAACCGGCTAAGGCGCCAGCCACGTACACCTAAGGTGGCGGGTTCGAATCCCCAGCCTGGACCCGCCAAACAACAATGACGGCTGCAACCAAAAAATAGCTGGGCGTTGTGGCGGGCGCCTG
>CAUYTI010048936.1:0-15459 GCA_963575145.1 Galago senegalensis
TATGCAAATAACATGAAATTTATGTGAACCAGCTTGATGAAAGTATGTCAAAATCTGTGTGAAGACACTACACTGTACCCCATGTTTGCATTAATGTACACAGCTATCATTTAATAAAATAATAATAATAATAAAAAAAAAAGAATATTCAATTCTATAAAAATTGGGTTCACATTATTGTAAGGTTAATATATTTGCACAACGAATAGGCCAGAAGTTCCAGGCATCTTCTTGCAAGGTACAACTCTGTCCAGATGTGGTGTTGCTTGATTGCCATAGCCACTTTATTGGGGCATTCTAATTGGGGCTTCCGTTTATGGTGACAATTGCAAAAAATCCTTTGATTAGTAGGGCTTGTTATGCATTGTCTAATTGGAATAGTAGATCTCCAAGACCCACCCAGTCTCCAAAGGATGAGGTTAGCTACCATTTTCCTGCCTCATCTTGATTGCTCTCTTCCCCATTTCTCCTTTCTTCCCAGTAACCTTGAACACACAAGAGCAACTCCAGCAAGACTTGGCTTGACAGCAATTGCCTCTTCATTCATATTATCACAAGAGTTTTAATTCTTAACAAGGACTGCTTAGGGAAATGGTGGTATACACTATCATTGATTATAAGTGATAGTAAAGAATGGTATTATGGTTTACACCTCACTCAGTTTTAGCTCTTTTTCCTTTTAGATATGATAAGTGGCAATGATAGTTACAGCTGTAGTTACCCTACCCATGAGCTTACCTCTCTATTATATTATTTTAGCATTTTACATTCTCAAATATGACTATAAGTCAGTGCCTTTCAAGTTGAATGTGCAAAAGAATCACCTAGGGATGTTCTTTAAATGCAGATTGCTGAGTAGGTTTTTTTGAAGCATTTCTAAGAATCTCCCAGGTGATGGCCACTCTCTTCTGAATAGTATTAAGTAGAAATTAATCCAAAATAAAAATGGCTCTTGATTGTAATCTATAATCTTAATTGTAGTGCATTATTCCCCAAGTTTAAAAGCAACTGTCTCCACCTAGGTTGCCACATTCACTAACGGTTGGATATACTTTATTTTTTTCTGAGACAGAGTCTCAAGCTGTCACCCTGGGTAGAGTGCCGTGGTGTCACAGCTCACAGCAACCTCAAACTCTTAAGCTTACAATGTTCTCTTGCCTCAGCCTCCCAAGTAGCTGGGACTGCACGCACCCACCACAGCACCTGGCTATTTTTTGGTTGTAGTTGTCATTGGTGTTTGGTGGGCCCAGGCTGGATTCAAACCTGCCAGCTCTAGTGTATGTAGCTGGTGCCCTAGCTGCTTGAGCTACAGGTGCCAAGCCAAGATATACTTTTTAAAAGCTTCTTACTAATTTCAGAGGTTTGTGCCTTTTGGTCCTTGAACTGGAAAAAATAAATCACACCATCAGAAAGTAGAAAACATTGCCTGCCAACTAGTATAGGAAACTCCCATGCTTTTAGTGTGTAGTTTGTGACTTCTGAATTTTTCGAATATGATCCCTAGTTATTTCATTATTCTCAGCCTTCTCTCAATCTTTTTTCCTTCATGAAATGGTAAGCACACATTTAGGTCTATGAATGTACAGTAGAACTTCCATAGTTGACCACCTCCCTACATTAACCACATCCTTAAGTTGCCCTAATTTTCATAGACCATACATGCACCACATGTACTCAGTGGAAGTTCCTTATGTTGACCAACTTCATATGTTGACTAGCTGTCCAGTTTGTTACAGTCCCTTGGGTGGTATATTTAAAACTTCTTGCTTCATATTTAAAACTTCTTGCTTCCTATTAACCTTTTCCATAGTCTACTTTTAAAGCCAAGAAATCTTATTCATGTGGAATAATTTTATCCTGAGGATAATTTAAATAAACAACAACAAGGAAAAACTAGAATTTTGTCTTCCAAAATTTGGCAATATCTCCATGGCTTAGCGCACATTGCAAAATCACATTGCTTTATTAGTACATCATTAAATAAAGTCTGACCCATTCCTTGACTTCTCTACAAGCAGCAGTGTCACCAAGAATTTATGAGAAAAAAACCTGTTCATAGAATCCAGCAAATCTGCTACTAGTGTAACAGAGGAAATGACCTGGAAAAAATGTTTTGTCTTTTTAAAACCTCCTCCACTCTTTTTTTTATTTTAATTATTATCGTTGGGGATTCATTGAGGGTACACAGAACCAGGTTACTTTGATTGTTTTTGTTAAAGAAGGACCCTCTTATATTTGTGTCCTGTCCCCAAAAGGCGCACCACATCCTTTGATCCCCCACCCCCTCCCTCCCTCTTCTTCTCAGCTCTCCCCATCCCCCACCCCCCACCATGTACTAGGACCTTAAATGTCCTCATTGAATACATAGGATTCTTCTTTCTCTAGAGAACTCAACTTAATAAGCATAAAAAAAAATCCTCCATTCTTATTAGAAAATGAGACCTGTATCTCTGCCTCAGATCATGGTCAGGAGGGGCAGGGGAATATATTTTGTTCTTTGCGATGCAGTAAATGGTTCAACTGAATGGTCAGTTGGAGATGGAAGCCCAGATACTGGCTGGTGGGGCCCACCAGGCCTCCCAGGCAGAAATGGGAAGATTAGAATCATTAATGGGTTGACAATAGGCCCTCCTTTTTAAAAGCTCTGTGTTTCTGTTTATGTTCAGGAAATGTGGTATTTGGAGGTGAATAGTCTGATATTTTTCCTCCTTTGCTGACAAAGTAATAAATTTCCCTTTTCTTGTCTCAAAAACCACTTGCCTTATTTTTCTGATGCAGCCTCCAAACCAAATATCAACCTTCACTAAATAAACACTACCTGAGGGTTGTGTTTATTTAAATACAACAACGCTTTAAAACAAGATGTATTCAACATTTGAAGAACAGTTAAGTTTAATAATAGTCATATTAGACAATTATCCATATGAATGGAAGCTGGTAAGTCAACATATTACGTCTGGGTGAAGATAAACTTCCCTTCTCGCATAAAAAACCTGAAATTTAGAAAGAGCTCTGTTATTGAAAATTCATCATTAACAACAAATTATTTTACTGAGCATTAATAACTCAGAAATAAGCAAAAAAAAAAAGCATTCAGCAAAGTGAAACATTTCATCCACGTTTGCATTTCTATCTTGAAAAGATACTATAAAGATTTTTTTCCCTCTTCATCACTTTTCCTTAAAGACCACCAACCCACAATGATCCCCATCTTCCGAAATTCTATAACATTTTCTGTACAAGTCAACTAACAACCACCTAAAAGCATCACACAAGTTGTATTTTTTGTATGGATCCCCCCTCTCCCAGCTAGGGTGTGAGCTCTGAGGGCAGACACTATGTTTTATAACTTGTATGTGATCTTATGCCTGTGGCACACTGGTCATATATTTCAATCTATGACCATTTTCCTTTCTCCCAATCCTGTTTTTCTCCTGTAACTCATTCCTCACATTGTTCTTTAATCTAAAGGTAAGTATTTCATGTTCTGAAGTATTATTATTCTATTTTGACAAAATTAAATCTACCCTTAAATGTAGCCTTATAGAGTTAATTTTTAAAATTACTGTCTTCTTTGAAGACATCATTGGGATCCATACAGAATCAATTGTATATCCACAGTGAGGAGGCAAATTATATAATATAGACCCATCAGTTTTAAGGGCAGGATATTTTTTGTTATTTACTGTCTCAAAATAAAAATCATAATGTTATATAACTTACCATTTTTAACAGGTTTTTTTGCTTATGCAGAAGCACACAAGTTACAAGAAAAACAAATAATGAGACAAAACCAAATGGTATCAAGAAAAACATGAAAGTTTCCTTCCACATGCCACCTAGGATCAAAAATTACAAGAAAAAGTGTTAGAGGTTGATAACTACTTTTCAAAATGGATTATTTTATAGAATCCTATTAAATAGTGAGGAACTGAGTTAAACTTGACAACTCCTGCCATATTTGCCAGTGCATAGATACTACAGTTGTGTTTGAATACAGCATTCCTTACGGTGTGTACTTTTTATATAGAATAACTACTTTACCGAACTGTGTTATCTCTTAATTTCACTTAGAAAAATAACTCCTCCCACACAATTCTTACTTCCTAACATGATTTTGTTTAAAAATAAACAAATTTTTAAAAAATTAACAAAGTCATTAAAAAATTAACAAAGCAATTAAACAAATATGTACTGTGTATCTGTAAACTCTCAATAAGTTAAATGTTTACTTACAAGATGTTGTAGTGAGCACAAGCTGATCTTCAATAAAAATCCCTATGTGAGTAATGCAGTTTAGTCTTTTTAAAGTTGTGTCTGATTTTAAAGGCTGAAGGGAGGGATAAGGTTTTGCTTTTTTGTTTTGTTTTTAACTTTAGATATTAATTTTCATCGTTCAAGAAATTAGTAATCACTAGACAAACTTAAAAAATAGACAAAGTTTGTCCTTCCTAAACTGATATCACCCACTTGTTTTGGAGTAATATAGACCATTTTGAATCTTAGCCCCAGACCTACAAACCTCACCCTATCCTACCTTTCTCTTTGTCCTATTCCCTTAGGTTGTTATTTTCTATAGAAAAGTACCAGTCATATTCATATGCTTAAATAAGATTTCTAAAGGATGTAATCCAGAGAAATTACTATTAATAAATGGTAGCCATAAAGTTGTGTGCAATTGCACACTACTGTAAATTGCACACAAACGTTATGGTCACCCTGTATAAGGTTTTTGGCATGCAAAACCAGTGGGAAGGCAGGAAGTGCTTTCTCTGAGGTTCCACGTGTTCTGAGGTTCTCTGTTGTATGCTATACAAAAGTAGTAGTTCTATATATGTTCTAAATCTTCAGATTTAATCTTGAAGAGGACATATTTTTATTTCTAAAAATGTTATTGTCCTATTTTTCTATAACTTGAAACATCCAATAAGAAATGTCCTAAAGAATGAAGGCCACATATAACTCAAGAAATTCCAATTCTAATTCTAATTTATTCCTAATTGTCAAGTCATTAGATTCTACTAAGAGATACCCATCAGGACAAAATAAATGTCAGTCATCACTGTTGCTGATAAGCTTGTATGAAACACATAAAAGGACACGTATTTTTGAGGATGCAGCTAAAAACTCATTATATCTACTTTATGCAAAGTATTGATTAATCACAAGATCTAATTCAAGACATAATTTTACATAGATTCCTTATAGCAATGACAAAAATGTAGAAGTAGTATTTTTTCTAATTCCACATATCTCTTCTACCCTACTTTTCCTATTTTTTTTCTCCATAACCTTTAATGATTACATATTTAGCTTCATTTATTGCCTATCTCTACCAAACTTGGAAATAAAATACAAGCTCTGTGAGAGTAGAGATTTCTTTACTGCTGTATCTCCAGTGCCTAAGAAGTGTCTGACACATAACAAGTGCTTAATAAATATTTAATGAATGGAAAGGAACAACGATAGCGCTGTACTCAAGGGGAGATAATAGAGATTCCACTATAGTGGAACAACATGAAAGGAGATGACTGTTCAATAGAAATGCCAGTATCCGTCCACATCTACATCTGTATATGTATTTATAGCTGCAATGCAAAATTGATGTCCTTCAATTTTGAACAATTATTATTAATTTCTACTTTTAAATCCAGTGTATTGTGAAGTACAATTATATTTTGTCTCCCTCTCTAAGTTTTTTAGTTATATTGCTATGTAATTTAAATGTCTTTTATGAAAAGTCCCCTTAAGTCACTGTTACAAATGAATAGAATATGTATTTACCGATCACGACATCTTAATTAGAGAAATATTTCCCTAGTCATTGTACTAGACCAGGTGTCCTCAAACTACAGCCTGCGGGCCACGTGCAGCCCAGCAAGGACATTTATCTGGCCTGCCAGGTGTTTTTGCTGCCACTGCCTTAACAGCTGACTTGTCCGGGGCCCGCAGTCCGGCCCCACAACAGTCTGAGGGACAGTGAACTGGCCCCCTGTTTAAAAAGTTTGAGGATCCCTGTTAGACACTCCAGGCAAGTATATGCTGACTTATCTTTGTTTGAAGATTTCTCTCACCTTGAAAACTGAAAGCATAAGAAAATATTGACTAAGATAGGCTTCTGCCCTTCCCCCCAAAAGAACTTGCATATTCTCTTTATTGAGGATCAGGAAGATCAGAATGCTGATAATAGAAATGTATGTTCAGTTAAAGTGCTCACTAATTTGTCTTTTCTGTTTATAGACTATATACATGAGCTTTTCCTTTTCATAATTATAGAATACACTGAAAGAAATTTAATTTTGATAGCCAATATTTTCAGTTTTTTAGTTACTGTCCTTTTGGCTCATACCTGTCCAGCAATATTCATTACTCCATTCACTCCAAATTCCATCATCTGAGCAATACATATTCACTTTGCTTCTTACTAAAAAGCATAATTGTTTACTTCCATTTGTTGTTTTCATGACATACATTTCAGTGTCTGCTGTGGTACTCTGAAAATAAGGAAAGAATAAGATGAAATTATTTGATTTAATTGTGACAGCTTCCATACCTGTCACTTTCAAAGTGGATTTTGTTGCATAAAACACAGGAGACACTCTATAGTTGACCGCCTCTCTACATTGAGGTGGTCAGTGTAGAGAAGTGATCAGCTATGCACATATCAGTCCAGTAAGCCTAGTTCCTTGTGTACCCCACCTCAGTATGTTGACCAGTTTGTTATAGACCCTTGGGTGGTCAATGTACAGAGGGTCTAATGTATATATATCAAAAGACTAGAAAGGCCTAATTCTAGCAGTTACTATCTCTGTATGGTAGGGTTTGTTTTTTTTTTTAAGCATTTCTCTTCCCTTCATTACCTCTATTTTAAATTTTTTCTATAGTGATAATGGATCATTTGTAGTAAAGGGCAGCATGTGTGAGAAGGCAAAATTCCTAGGTAGCCTTGTGTATAATGCCCAATATTTGAACAAGTGTCAAATTTCCCAGATTCCATAAACTGGAACATGCTACATACACTCAGTTACCAAAAGACAGAGCCATCATATGAATGTTGTTTCTACAGAATCTATAGAGTTCACATACATAAAGCTTCCCCCCCCCCTTATTCTTATCTTGATTAACCTCCAGAAGACCTGTGTAACAGTGCTAAGGGCTTGGCTCAAAACTAGCATGGGGGGGTGGAATCACTGAAGCTATTACTTCAATTTTGCATTTCAAAGAGCTGAAGAATTTTTCTCATTCAAAATTATAGCTTTTGTTGTAATTTATCTTGGGAATCAGCTTAAGGTAGGATAGACTTCAATGGAGTGGGAGTCAGATTTGGGTTCTAGTTCTAGCAGTGTAATTTGATTGTAAGTCAGCTCAGCTCCCTGGGACCTGTAAAGCAATTCAACAACCAGTTTTCTCATCTGTGTATTAAATGAATTAATTAGAACCAATGGCTCACCTACTTGTCGCCATCATTCTCTAAATTGGAAATCAATGAATAAAATTAATGTGTAACAATATGAGGTTAAAGACATCATCATGTTGTTGGTTCTCAGGGGCAATTTGTCTTATAATCATTATCTACTTCTTCCCCATTTAGTCCTTCTTTCCCATACAAGCAATTCTCTTGTAACCCTGCTGCACTCTCGTTTTGACCTGAAGAAATGGTCTTTGTGTTTGTTTGGGTTCTTTTCTTTAATTTTGTTTTTACCTGAAGCCTCTTCACAATATTTTCGACCCTCAACCACTTAAATTTATTGACACAAAATTGGAAACAAGTGACTACACTATCACTAAGGTCCCATGTAAAATTCATATGACTGATTACACTTTCAGACTGCAAACATCTTTTCTTTTTTTTTCTTTTGGCTTTCTGGAAATTAAACTAAGATACATGTCATGTTCTATTCCTCATGTGGATGCAACTGATTTTGGTTCTCATGTTCACTATTTTAGTTATAAGACTATGTTTGTGCTTATGACTTTTCCAAATAAATGCAAGATTCATACCACCCAAGCAGTATCATCTTCTGAGAATGCAATTTCATAAATGAAACAGTTTTCTGGAATGGGTCCACTAGGCAAGCTCCATTTCAGGATAATTTCATATGAATTCTGCACAGTAAGACTAAGATAGTCTGGTGGCAAAGGTTTAACTGAAAAGTAAAAGGAAATAATTTCAGCATGAAGGTTATGGAAGTTTAGCAGTAGCTCTTATCCAAAGCTGGAGGCACTTTTTTGAAACCAAGCAATAAGTTGTGAGTTCTGTCTGAAATTGTGGCTCTAAATTGTGAGTTCTAAATGAACATGAGTTCAAATGAATTGTGAGTTATTATTTTTATTTCATAAAAACAATCCTGGATAACACTGCCTTTTATATATTTCACTTTATCCTTCATTTAATTTTTTATCTTCTATATTTTTTGTGGTTGTTTAATGAGAACGCTTCTTCATTGGTTTGAGAGTGCATGTAGTAAGAAAATGTTGGAGTCAGTAAGGCCAGGGTCAACATAACACAGCTGGTCTGGTCAGTTTAGATCCTATGTGACCTTTATCTCATGTCTTCCACCCTTGTCATTCTATAAATTCAGCTTTAACCTGAAGGTGTATATTTGAGTAGTTCGGGGCAATTGATTTAAGAAATTAACTTTTTGAATTAGAATATTGCTATATGGGCCATTGGTTATGTCAATTATTGTTTATTATGGGTCGTGGGTTATGGAGATTACTGTGTTTAAGATTAGTGTTAATTACAGTTGTTTAAGATAAAGGTCAGTACAGTTCTTGCTTTTAACTGTTATGTATAAAACTGTGGTTTTATAACAGAACAGTCTTGGAGAGGCTATTCTCACTGTTCTCCAGAATTGCTGGCCTTCTGACAAAGTTTGGTGGACCCATCTACATCTCTACATATTGGCTGACAGTGACAGGCAGCTGGACCCTCTTCATCCGGTAACAGGTTCATTACATGGGTTTACACATGCAGCTATAAAGGGCAAGTATAAGCTTGCTCCCCATAAGATGCATGATAAACTGTTTTCTTTCAGTAAATGGAAGTATATGCCATAGAACCACCTTTGTAACTTTTCTATTAATAAGAGCTTCCTCATAGATTCTGATAGCACCTATTTCCTTAGTTGTCTCTCTCATTCTCTCCCCCCCACCAAGTGGTTATAAATGGCCTAAAGTATTTGAAATTTTTTGGTTGATTCACATCACCTATATTTTGAAGCTGAATAATGAAATAACTGGATCTGATAGGCATGGAGTCTGATGAGCCATTAACACAGATATAAAAATTTGTGTAGTCTGATGACTCCAAATTGGGAAACCTGCATCCAATATTTTTTCCATCATCCTTGACATAATCGTCACACTGTAATGCATGATCCAAGCCCTCATACCTATAAAAAGAAGTATTGTGAGAATTATCATCTTTAACAATATCTTCTAGTATCATGGTGCTCTACTTTCAGTTATCTTAAGATACCATGTGAATTTAAAAATAATTTTATACATAGTAATGTGCAATATTTATTGAACACCTATGTATGCCAGAACTATAGTAAGTGCTCAGAATACAACAGTATGAAAAGTAGACATAGTCCATGATTTCATGGGGCTTACAATCTGGTGGGAGTCTTCACAAAACCTCAAAGATAAGACAAAGATTATTACTCATGTACTTAGGTTATGTTGACTAAGCAACAGTCTTAGTGATTTATAATAAGATTCCTATTAAGAAAACCTGGAATTTTTAAGAATAATCCTGGATGATATCACGTTTTGTATATTTTGCTAGGGAAGTTGTTTTAAAAGAAAGCAGACTTAACAGCAGACATTAAAAATGAATGAAAATCCTCCGAGGATTCAAGACACATGAAAATAAAAATCTCAGAAAAGCCAACTTGGGGGTGAGGGGCGGTGGCAAAAAGAAAGCGGGAATTGTTTGGCAAGTAAATGTTTAATTTTCCCTTTCTGCTAAACGAGAAATGTTATTATCTCATTTAACATTAATCTTGTTCCAGTAATAAAGCTAGTGGGAATTAGGGGAGATTTCCTTACGGATTTCCAAAGCAATATATGACTAGCTCATTTTCCTAAAGAAAAGCTTACAAGGCAAAATGTGACATTATCTGTAAAAACAGCCCAAATCCCTTTTGAAATGAGGCCAATACAGCAGCTGATGAGGGGCTGGTATAAGTATCTGGACTCCACTAAATTATCTTTATGACAAGTATTTACTTTAGAAAGTTTGCAAAACTGTGGTCTCTTAGTTCACCTGATTAGAGTTTGGGAGACTTCATTGTAGGCTTGACTTTACACAGATTTCCTCTGTGCCAGCAGGGAAGCCTCATAACACCCTTATTTTCCAAACTCCAAAATGTTAATATTTATCCCTCCCGTATATCACTAAGATGAGGATAAAGTTATATTACACAGGGACTACAATGTATAAGAAAATAGAGACTATCTTATCCATGCTTTTCTCCTTTTCATCTAGAACAGTACCTGACGTTTTAGATGGTCAATATTTGTTGAACTAATTACAAAATAACTTAGAAATTTACCTATCCAATTTCAAATGAGGAAATGGAAAAGGAAAACTTTACTTGCCCAAAGCCACCAAATTAAATGATGCCACAGCAGGGATTAGAACCCACTTTTCAGGATTATTAATAGTTTATACCTTATCACTTATATATTATGATCTTCTTAAGAAGGATACCATGATGATCTGAGCATAAAACTCACCAGTACTAACACTTAGCCTTCTCTGGATTTGTCTTTTATTTAGTAAATGCAGAAGTTCAGATACTTATCTGTTAATTTATCAGTGCTATCATTTGTTTCACTCATTTAATGAATATTTAGTGATAATCTACTACGGGCATAGCACTTTGGAAGTAGTCAACAGAAACACCAGAAAAAGTCCATGCCCTCGAGTCCCCTAAAAATTTGAAAGGAAATAAAGTATACACATAGAAACATTTAAATACTGCCTGACAATAAGTAATCAAGAGCTATGAAAAGTAATAGTTCAGAGAAAAACTGAGCAGAAGCTAACATAATCAGTAAAGGGGTAATGAAAATGAAGAACAAATGAGCCTCGAAGGAGGGATGAGAGGTGGGGAAAGAAAAAGAGAGCCAGAAGGCATGCCAGGGGGCAATGCACACAGAGACATAAAATAAAAGGTCACAAAGAGTGAGAAAGAAATGTAGAAATGGACCTAAATGGAGTGGAACATTCACACTGGTGGTATGCAGCTGGTAAGTGCAAAGGCATTAATATGGTGAAGCATTGAGTAGCCAGAGGAAGTGTTTGAACAAGGGAATGGCATATGAAAATGGCAGTGTAGGGGAAGATAAAGCTGGCTACAGTGTGCAGAATGAACAGAAAGGGGCAAGATTTGAAGGGCATAGATTGGAAGCTGAGGGACCTTTATTTGGGAAACAATGGCAATGAGAGGAGCCTAAAGTAAAGTTCTTACAGTAGAGATGAGAAGTGAAGAACAGATGTGTGACCTTACAAAGGAAGGTCAGAACAGGGTGATCATGTTACCCTGAAACAATTAAGGAATGGAGGAAATAGAAGAGTCAAGATGGCTCTAAATTTGAAAGACTCAGAGATAGTTAATAAAGGCAGAGAGTCAGAAAAATGATCCAGTTTAACAGATAACTGCTTTTCTTAAAGGAAGGAATATAAAATAAACCAAAACTTTTTAGGTTATAACTTCATCTATCTAAAGGATGCAAATTAATCCAATACAAAAATAATGACTGCATACCTCGTATCACCCATAGAATACTTTCCAGCCTCTCCAGCCTAAAACTAGTAAATCCCACTGAAAACCACAAATAATTGTAAACAATCATCACCATAAATACAACTCTGGCAAGTATAATGAATTTAATTTAGTAAAAACATAGTTACTCATACTTTGGATTAATTTTGGTAGATATGTTCTTAAAACGGAATTTCAATTATAAAAATACTTACCAGTAAAACAAGTTGTAATTAGCATCAAAATGTACACCCATGCCAGGTTTCCAAGAACAGAATAAATATTGCCAGTTGTGATACACACAATCCATATCCTGAATTTTACTTTCAAGATTTCCTAAGGAAAAAATCGAGTGTGAATACTTGAAAGGCATAGTGATGCATCATTTGTAAAATTATTATGCAATTTTATTACATTTCCTATGGCCTTTCCATTTCATTTAGCAATTTACATAATCAGAAATATTTCAAAAGGAAGTTACTGGAAAACAGTTCACTATAAATGGAACATGCAGAATCCAAAATCTTCAGTGCACATTTACTGATAGTGATGTAACCATATGCAAGAGTATTAAATTGATTACTTTAGGATGCTCTGAGAAGTAAAGCAAATACAAGTATTTACTAATGTGACCCCAAAACTGAGAACTATATTAATATATCAAAATATAGATTTTTCCAAATGTATTTGCTGATTTAAAGAACTGAAAAAGGCCAGTCACTGACTACTAAGGATTTGACTTTATGCCACTGTCACAGATCTCTTACACATGCAATCTGGTGCATAACAGTTAAAGGACTTATTCCAAATGGATTGTTCTGACGGTATTAAATATGAAAATAGCTTTGTTTTAACCTTGTGGTGATATCCAATAAGTGGCTTCTGACCATGAACTTTGAATTTCTGATCCATTTGTGCATTGTCCTGGCAAAAGTGTGTGTATCTTTGCTTCAATGCCCTTGTTAAGATCAAACCCATCTTTGAAATACAGATTCTTAGTAATGATGGTCTGTTTAATAAGAAGATGAAACAAAGTCAAACTTAGAAATAGCCATATTATAGTGAGCCACATTAAGAAGATTAATAAGTCATTAATACCCTAATGAGTTCCCAACATCTAAGACACTCCATTGTGGTTATCTGACCACACACAGATGCATTTTTGGCAATGTTCACCTCCGTACATTATATCTTTTGATGAGATCATTTGAATCTCAACTTCTGCCAAACCAAAATTACAAACAGAAACTTCTGCAAAGGAAAAGAGGCCCTATGCAGGAACTTGTGCTATAATTACCAGGAATCAAATATAGAATTTTCGCATACCAGATACACATTACATGGCAAATTACTTGTCCCTTTTCAAATATAAAACAAAACCTCCAGGGAATACATAAAATAAAATCCCAGAGGTGAAGAAACCTGGACAAATTGTGAGCTCCTAGAAGATGAAAAATCGTATATTATTTATTCTTATATTCCCGACACCTAGCAGAGTGCCTGTCACAAGCCCTCTGAAACTACCTCATTGAATTAGAGAGGTAACACAATGCCTTCTACAACAGAAGTCTCTGAATGAACCGACTTGCTGAGTATGAAAATAGTTAATAATCCAATCAACTTTCATTGAGCATTTCCCGCAATACATATCAAGAACAACACGACAACCTTCTTTGGTGGTCGGGGGGGTGCAAAGATAAATAAAACTTAACTCCTACAGAGAAAAATCTCACAGTCTAGTAAGATATTTGAGACTTATATCTAGTCTATGTAAGTAACTACAAACTATGGTAAAATGTGTGAATGCTCTTTAAGTCCATATTCCATAAGACTAAGTGAATTTATTCCTATACTTCCAATGATAATCTTAACACCGGATGATGTAGCAGGATGCACAGGAGATGGAAACATGCCACCCTGTGATGTCCTAATTAGAACTATTGAGATATGGGAATTGAAATGGACACTGAAGTCAGGAATCACAAGAAAATGCGTAATGATCACTCTGATATCACAAGTGCACGCTTTACTTACCTTCCATATTTTACTGTCAACATTTCGGTATTTTAATTCATATTCTACTGTGCATTCCTCAAAATCATTCATAAACAGTGGTGGTTGCCATTGCAAATAGAGATAACCCAAAAATCCAGGATCTACTATCTGAAAATCTTGGGGAGGATAAACTGAAATAAAATCAATAAAACACTTTTACTTCTTCCTGTAAATCATGACATTTGTTACTGAATCTAGACACTTCCAAATGTCCACCAATTGATGAGTGGATAAACAAAATGTGGTACATCCATACAATGGAATATTATTCATCCATTAAAAAAAAGTACTGAGACACGCAACAAAACAGATGAACCTTGAGAACATTATGCAAAATGAAAGAAGTTGAACACAAAAGGCTATGTATTGCCATGGTTGCATTTATATGAAATATCCATAATAAGAAAATCCATAGAAACAGAAAGTAGATTAGTGGTTGGTAGATGCTGGAGGGAGGGTGTGCAGGGTGATTCCTTAATGAGTATGGAGATTCTTGCAGGGGTGATGAAAATATTCTGGAATTTGACAGTTGTGGTTGTTGCACAAGTGTGTGAATACACTAAAACTCTATGAATAGTACATTTTCATTGTTGTTGTTGTTGTCATTGTTTCTTTAGCTGGCCCTGGCTAGATTTAAACCTTCCAGCCTCAGTGTATGTGGCCAGTGCCCTGCCCACTGAGCTATGGGTGCTGCCTGAGTAGTACACTTTTAAAGAGTGAATTTTATGTACATTACATCTCAATAAAGCCGTTTAAAAACCTAGATTATTGCTAAAAAGTTGTTCATCAAGAAATCACATATGCAAAATCTGACATGGCCTCACTAGATACTAATTTTTCATAAAAACGAGAATTTTTTCTTTTTGAGACATTGTCTCACTTTGTCACCCTCGGTATAGTGCTGTGGCATCCTAGCTCACAGCAACCTCGAACTCTTGGGCTCAAGCAATTCTCTTGCCTCAACTTCCCAAGTAGCTGGGACTACATGAACCGCCACAACACTTGCTATTTTTAGAAATGAGGTCTTGCTCTGACTCAGGCTGGTCTCAAACTCCTGAAATCAGGCAATCCACCTGCCTCAGCCCCTCAGAATGTTAGGATTACAGGCATGAGCCACCATGCCCAGACTAAAAACAAATTCAACATGATGTTATCCCTGTGGTCATATATACCAGAATTTAGTCTAGGATGAAAGCACTTTCTCACATAAATCTCTCTAATAGCAAGAACCAATCAATATTAATGGAGTATTTACTATAGGCATGTAATTTTGAGGCAAACACAAAAAAGGGATTAAAAAATAAAGTATGGCTACTATGACTGAGTGCCTTAAGAATTTGGAGAATAGGCTTGGCGCCTATAGCTCAACCGACTAAGGCGCCAGCCACGTACACCTAAGGTGGCAGGTTCGAATCCCCAGCCCGGACCCGCCAAACAACAATGACGGCTGCGACCAAAAAAAAAAAAATAGCCAGGCGTTATGGCGGGCTCCTGTGGTCCCAGCTACTTGGGAGGCGGAGGCAAGAGACTCACTTGAGCCCAGGAGTTGGAGGTTGCTGTGAGCTGTAATGCCACGGCACTCTACCCAGGGGGACAGCTTGAGGCTCTGTCTCAAAAAAAAAAAAAA
>CAUYTI010048937.1:0-37890 GCA_963575145.1 Galago senegalensis
TTTAAAGCAATAACTGAGAAAATGACATGAAGGCTGTGTTGATCAGTTTGATGGAAGTATTTCAGAATGCATGTGAAAACCCCACACTGTACCCCAGAAGAGTATCAATGTACATAGTTAACATTCAATAAAAAAAAAAAAAAGGACCAGCTGAGCAAGAGAGTGAAGGCGAGGAGATGTGGAAAAGGTTGTAGGCAGCCTGAGTGACTTGGGGAAGACCGCAGCATATTGAAGGGTCTGGCAGAAATTCAAGAACTAAATGAACAGTGTTGTGCTGATAAGATGGCAAACAGAAGAACAAGATTGGCATCCGGGAGCAAAACCCACAGAGGTAAAAGGAATGGGTTGAAGAACGACGTTCAGAAGAGAAACCATGACTTGTGACTGGAATCTGAAACATGCTTCTCCAACTTGCGCACCACGAATTACCTGGAACCTTTGTTAAGAGGCAGATTTGGATTCAGTATTTCTAACAGGCTCCTAAGAGATGCCAAAGCTGCTGGTTCATGAACCCCACTCTCGGGTATCAAGGACCAAGAGAAGCTGGAATTGTTCCTTTTACACAATGGTAGGTAAGGGTTGTGGGACATTCCTGGTGGGTTAATGGCGTTTCATTAGCCTGGATAGGCACAGACACAGATTCCTGTTTCTTGGCATTGCTGAAACAATGACCTTCTGTTTTCTTTACTTTCATGAATTCCATTTTTGTTTTCTGCCTAGCTATCATTGCTGCCAGCTGTGTATGGCCACTTTTGGGTCAAAGTCTCATATTGTATTCTGACCATGGCTTTACTGGCGGCTCATCTAAAAGACACTGGAAAGGGGGGGGGGTCTACACTTTGGAGGTGGTTGTTAAGCTGCCCTTGCATACAACACTGGTGTTCCTTGAGCTGTAGGACACAGAGTTCCACAAAACTTGGATAGTAATGGCAGCCTTTTCACAATCGAGAGGGGGAAAATGAATGTTAATGGAAAAAATTTCCTAATTTGAAGTTTGTCTTCCATGCCTTTCTCTTAATCCTTTGGTGCTGGCAGCAATTTGAATGATAATGAGTGCTAGTGGACAAAAAAATGAGCTGCAAACATTAGCAGCAAAGCCTGGCACACTCTGTCGTTTTTATGGCTATGTGAGCTCTTGGATGAGGTTTGTATAAATCCGTAGACCACATTTTACTGGTTAAAACACGTCCTCCTTTTCATGATAGGACACATCAGGGTTTTACTGTCTTCTTCAAAGGGCATCAGAAATCAAAGAATTTGAGAAGCAGCGTCCTCCGGTATATCATCCACCACAACCCGTCCAGGTGCTTCCCTAGCCTCTCTCCTGGTTAGATGAGCACCACAGCTCTGCAGGATGGCTCGTTAGCCCAGCAGTTCACAGTACCCAAGTCACTGTGGTTTCAGGATGGCTGCCAGGGTTCAATTGGCCTTGGCATTTCCCCTCCTTCCAGCAACTCCTGGCTCTTATTTAGTTTTAAATTAAATAAAAATTGCAGCACATGGATTTGAATTAAAACAAGAGAACTGATCTTTGTAATATGCACCACATCAATAGGAAAGCTAATTTGTGCAAAGCACATCTCCTCCTTTAATTTAAACCACAGAGCACTGCCTCTTTGGTTTCAAGGGAACTAAGAGCTGAGGCGGGGCTGTGCTCCAGAGCAACAGGAACAGTTTCAGGGGAGCTTAGCATTCCTCCTAAGCCCTTTGTGCTGGGTGTCACACGATACACCAGAGCAGCCATGGCCTTCTGGCCTTGAATTTAAAGAAGGTCTTAAAAATGTCTCAGGGTATACATCCCCAGTTGACTTTTAACTGCATGTGAGCTCCCAAGAACAGAATTTGCATTATTAAAAACTTCTCAAGACAGAAAAGACAGACAAAGGAGAAAGACTCCTGACCTGAAGCCTCATTCTTCATTTTCATGTCCCAAGTCTTCATGTATGTAGATTATTACAAAATAAATCAGGTGGGATTTATACTAGGTAAGAAATTAAATTCTGGCCCTGAAGGTCACTTCATTTCATTTAATTGGCTTTAGAGGCAAAGAGTGGAAATGGGAGGAGAGGGTGGCAGTGGCAGTGGCAGTGGCAGTGGGTCATCCAGGAACAATGTGAACTTTGCTCAAAAACATTGCTGACTAGCAGCCATCTACACAGCTTCAAGCCTTGTTTCAACACACCCTGAATGCTCTTCTCATTCCCAGGAGATGAGTAAGAAGCAGCTGGAGTTCTTACACTTTCACCTCCAGGTGCATCCAGATTTGGAAGCAGGTGTGGTTCAGATTTTGTGGGGTCTGAAGCTGATTCATTTTGGGGCTCTCTAAGAAAAATAGTACAAAATATTTTACTTATGCAAACTTTAAATGCTCATCAGAACACTCCATTAGGAGTGGAGGTTTTCTTTTACATGGTCCTTTACTTTCATCTCAGAAGTGCCCATGTAAAAGAACACCTGAAGCTTGTTCATTGCTTTCACAGCAAATCCATCTCTGCTTGAAAGGCTCCTTTCCTGCCTAGTGCTGAAAAGCATGTATTAAATATGAAGTGAGGGTAACCAGGAGGGAAAAGGATTTATCAAATGGTAGGTGTCCCTGACTAAGTCAGAAATTTCAGCTTCTTGTTTGCCTGGCTGTTGAACCTCTGAGGTGCAGTCTTAGTGAACCAAGCTTGATCCAAACTCAGCCTTTTCTAAGGGCAGGGTCTTCATCTTTGTCTCTGTTCATATAAATACTTTCCCCAGAATATTTGTGTGAACAAATGTCCGCTGAATAAATATCTATATGACTATGAATGAGTGAATGTAAAAATAAATTCACATTCTCATTTTAGAGAGTCATTGCTTTAGAGAGTCCTCCAAAGGACTCTTTATCAGATGTAAGCTATGTAAAGAAAGGATCTGTCTACATTTATTTGTGAGGCATGGGCAACTAGATTTTGTTAGAGAGCTATTAAAGCCATCCTGTGAATAGATGAAAATATACTCTAGTCATAATTAAGATTGCTAAGCTAAATTTTGAAGCAAATATTCTTTAAGGGGACTGGAATTTTCTCCTGGTTTTAGCAGGATGCTCTTACACACACCCAGAAAAGCTAGACAGTGTGTTATTTGATCTCTTTTGTTAACCTTTTCCTCTGCCTTATGTTACCTTGAGTTGACCTTTTAAATTCTTTAGTTGCTAGCAAATGTATTTAAACTTTAAGTCTTGAGTAATGTATAGCTATCAGAATTCAAGCAGAGAATCAAAGCTGAGTCTAGTGTATTTTCTTTTGAAGAAAAATACCACCCTGCATGAGATAAACTCACCTGATACTTCATGCATTCTGATGAGGGTCAATGCGTGCAGACTAGATCCTGAGCTTATGGCTGGAGGAGGGGTCACTACATGTTCAGTCTATTGTGAACTGGATAGAAGTCGGGTTTGCATGAGGAACAAGTTAGACATGCTGGTTTAGCCTGGGATAGGAAGAACATGGCTTTGATTTAATTTTTGTTCTCATGACCTTGAGGGTAAATCTGAGGTAGTGTCATGTAGATGACCTGTTACTAAATTCAAAGTCAAGGGCCCAGGGTAAATCTGAGGTAGTGTCATGTAGATGACGTGTTACTAAATTCAAAGTCAAGGGCCCTGGGGCTCATCTCACAATGAGATTGTGAGAAATATACTCAACCTCTATGTCTCCTTTTTCTTCTGAATCTGCAGAAAGAGACCAATAATGGGATCCTGGAAAGACAGCAGAGTATGAAGCACCAGTAATTTGTGTCCTCACCTAGATAACTGCCCTGGCAGAATCTGGGTGAGGTAACTATTTTGGAATTCTGGAGTCTATCAAAGGCTTGCAACTCCCAGGAGAAGGCTTGGGCAGTAAATTGTGATTAATCGTGGTAGTACAGTACAGTTGCAGTTGCCCATCACTTGCATCAGTCCTGTGGCAGCTGAGCCTATGTCCCTGGAGCAGCTTGCCATCAGCTTGCAGAAGCCAGGAGGACTCTTTCCTCAAATATAAGGGATCTTGATTGCTGGTTCAGATCACATAGGTACAAACAGTCTTGTGACCACTGTTGTACCTTCCCTTATTGTTGCAATTTCCTCCCCTTTTGGCTTAAGGGAATTGTAGGAGATTTAAACGGACAGTTCCCTTTTTATGGCCTCTCTTCAAGTTTCTCTTATTCCCCTTATAGCAGGAAGGCATTAAACACTAGGGCATTTAAAAATAACTATATGTACAGAGAAATTAGAAAGTAACTATGCAAGCTCAGGGAAAAGCACATGTTCAGAAAAGACCTGAGAAGAACTTAAGTTTACTCCTCAAACTGATCCCCAGCACAGAGTCTACAAGTATAGCAACAAGTACAACAACAACAACAACAACAAAAAAAAAACAAACAACAATAACAAAACCCAGTGAACCCTGGGAAAGGGGAGAATCTACTTTCTAGAGTTACCAAAATATCTGATTCAAATATTCAGTTTTTAATAAAAAAAAAAAAACACAAGGCATACCAAGGAATAGGAAAGTTTAGCCATTCAAAGGAAAAAATAAATCAATAGAAACTATCCCTAAGTAAGACCTGATGGCAGACATAATAGAGAAAGACTTTAAATAATAATCTCAAATATGTTTCAAGAACTGAATGAAGATGTGGAGCAAGGCAAGTACTTTACACGGAAGCACATCAAACTTTCCAATCAAAAGCCAAAGATTGGTAGACTTGATAGAAACATTATCGAACTATATCCATTTATAAGAGGCTGACTTTATATGTAAAGACACAAATAGATTGAAAATGAGAGGATGGAAAAAGTTATTCCATGTAAATAGTAACCCAAAATGAAAAAGGTAGCTATACTAATATAAAACAAAATAGATTTTAATCAAAAAAGTTCACAAGAGACAAATAAGGATGTTATATACAGTAGAACCTCCATAAGTTGACCACCCAAGAGACTGTAACAAACTGGTCAATATACAGAGGTGGTCAACATAAGGAACTAGGCCTACCATACTGTTATGAACATGTGATGCATGTCCAGTCCATGAAAATTAGGTCAACTTAAGGAGATGGTCAGTGAAGGGAGGTGGTCAACTATGTATTAATAAGAGGTTCAATACCTTTGCAAGAAGATATCACAGTCATAATCATTTATCTACCTAATTACCAACCATCAAAATATATGAAAAAAAGCTGATAGAATTGAAGGGTGAAATAGATAGTTCTATAATAATATTGGAGACATATTACACATGGAGTATTGGAGATGTATATTATTGAATAATATTCCATTCAATATTGAATGTAACTAAAAGTTGGTTCTCTGAAAAGATCAACAAAATTGGCAAATTTAGCTAGATTAACTAAGAAAAAGAGACAGAAGACTCAAATTACTAAAATAATCATGGGCACACTACTTCGGATTCTAGAGAAATTGAAAGAATTATGAGAGTACTATGAACAATTTTATGCTAACAAACAATTGAATAGTCAGATGAAATAGGTATATTCCTAGAAACACAAAAATGTACCAAGACTAAAGCAAGAATAAATGAAAAGCCTGAATAGACCTGAATAATAAGGACATTAAATCAGTGCTCAAAAATCACCTGACAAGGAAAACCCTGGATCTGATGACTTCACAGGTGCATTTTATTAAACATTTAAAGAAGAACTAATACTAATTCTTCATAAACTTTTCCAAAAACTTGAAGAGAACAGAGCACTTCCTGACTCATTCTATAAGGCCCACATTACCCTGCTACCAAAGTCAAAGAAAACTACAGCTTGATGTTCCTTATGAACATTGATGCAGAAAATCTCAACAAAATACTAGAAAATCAAACTTGGCAGTACATTAAAAGGATTATATGACACGTAAGGATGGTTCAATACATAAAAATCAGTTAATAAAATATGCCACTTAGCAAAATAAAGGAGAAAAATATAATTATCACAATCGATAGAGAAAAGGCATTTGACAAAATTCCATGTTTCATGATAAAAAAAAAGACTCAACAAGATAATAGAAGGAAGCTATCTTAACATAATAAAAACCATATATGAAAAAACAGAAATATAGCAAATATTATACTCAATGATGAAAGACAAGGCTTTTCCCATAAGGTAAAGAATAAGACAAAGATGCCTATTTTCACCACTCCTATTCAACATAGTACTGAACATTCTAATCAAAGCAATTAGGTGAGAAAAAGAAATAACGGCATTAAAAATGGAAAGAAGGAAGTAAAATTATCTGTTTATAGATGATATGATCTTATAGGTAAAAAACCCTAACAATTCCATAGAAAAAAACTGTTAAAGCTACTAAATGTTTAGAAGTAGACCTAAGGAAAAATAATTGTGCTAGTAAAAGAATTTAGCAAAGTAGCAGGATACAAAATTAAAATATAAAAATCAGATGCATTTCTACACATCAATAATGCATAATTTTTAAAGGAAATTATGAAAATAATTCCTTTCCCCCACTGAATGTTTTTAATTGGCTAGTCAAAGATCAAATAATGGTAAGTAGCTGGGTTCATCTCTTGGTTCTCTATTCTGTTCCATACATCTACCTCTTTATTTTTGTGCCAGTACCATGCTGTTTTGATCACTATGGATTTATAGTATAGTCTGATGTCTGGTAGCGTGATTCCTCCTGCTTTGTTTTTATTTTTGAGTTATGTCTTGGCTATTCGAGATTTTTCTGATTCCATATAAAATAAAGTATTTTTATTTTCGAGATCTTTAAACTATGACAGTGGAGTTTTGATAGGGATTGCATTAAAATTGTATATTGCTTTGGGTAATATGGAAATTTTAACAATGTTGATTCTTCCCAGCCATGAGCATAGTATAGTTTTCCATTTGTGGACATCTTCAGCTGTTTCTCTTCTTAGAGTTTAATAGTTCTCTTTATAGAGATCTTTCATGTCCTTTGTTAGGTAAACTCTCAAATATTTCATCTTCTTTGGCATTACTGTGAAAGGAATAGAGTCCTTTACTGTTTTTTCAGCTTGACTATTGTTGGTATATATAAAGGCTACCGATTTATGAGTGTTGATTTTGTAACCTGAGATGCTGCTGTATTCTTCCATCACTTCTAAGAGTATTGTAGTAGAATCCCTGGTGTTTTCCAGATATATAATCATATCATCTGTGAAGAGGTGCTGGGTGAACTGGCTGGTGACCTGTAGAAGATGGAAACTGGACCCACACCTTTCACCATTAACTAAGATAGACTCTCACTGGATTAAAGATTTAAACATAAGACACGAAACTGTAAAAATACTAGAAGAAAGTGCAGGGAAAATACTTGAAGTAATCAGTCTGGGTGAATATTTTATCAGGATGACCCCCTCTGGGCAATTGAAGCAATACCAAAAATACATTACTGGGATCTGATCAAACTAAAAGGCTTCTGCACAGCCAAGAACACAGTAAGTAAAGCGAACAGACAGCCCTCAGAATGGGAAAAGATATTTGCAGGTTATGTCTCCAACAAAGGTTTAACCAGAATCCACAGAGAACTCAAACGTATCAGCAAGAAAAGAACAAGTGATCCCATCTCAGGGTGGGCAAGGGACTTGAAGAGAAACTTCTCTGAAGAAGACAGGTGCACATCCTACAGGCATATGAAAAAATGCTCATCATCCTTAATCATTAGAGAAATGCAAATCAAAACTACTTTGAGATATCATCTAACTCCAGTAAGATTAGCCCATATCACAAAATCCCCAAACCAGAGATGGAGAAAAGGGTCACTTCTGCACTGTTGGTGGGAATGCAAACTAATACGTTCCTTTTGGAAAGAGGTTTGGAGAATACTTAGGGATCTAAAAATAGACCTGCCATTCAATCCTTCAGTTCCTCTACTAGGTATATATCCAGAAGTCCAAAAATCATTTTATAACAAAGATATTTGCACCAGAATGTTTATCACAGCACAATTCATAATTGCTAAGTCATGGAAGAAGCCCAAATGCCCATCAACCCATGAATGGATTAATAAATTGTGGTATTTGTACACCATAAAATATTATGCAGCCTTAAAAAAAGAGACTTTACCTCTTTCACGTTTACATGGATGGAGCTGGAACATATTCTTTTTAGCAATGTATCTCAAGAATGGAAGAAAAAGTATGCGATGTACTCAACTCTACTATGAAACCAATTTGTAGCTTTCATATGAAAGCTATAACCCAACTAGAGCCCTAAAAGAAGGGGAAATAGGAGAGGGAAGGGAGGGGAGGAGAAGGGGAAGGATGGGTAGAGGGAGGGTAATTGGCGGGAACACAACTATGGTGCATTTTACAAGGGTACATGTTAAATTTACTAAGTATAGAGTATAAATATCTGAAAACAATAACTAAGAAAATGCGGTGAAGGCTATGTTAACCAGTTTGATGAAAATATTTCAAATGGTACATAAAACCAACACATTGTACCCCATAATTGCATTAATGTACACAGCTATGATTTAATTTAAAAAAAAAGAAAAATGATTTCTTTTATAATAACATCAAAAAGAATAAAATACTTAGGCATTAACCAAGGTGAATGACTTTTACAATAAAAACTATGTAACGTTGCTGAAAGAAATTAAAGAAGATATAAAAAATGAAAACATATCCCATGGTTATGGATTGAAAGACATAATATTGTTAAGATGTCAATACCACCCAAATCAACCTACAGATTTAGTGCAATCCCTATCAACATCCCAGTGGAATCTTCTTGTTGAAATATAAATACCCATACTCAAATTTATATCAAGGGACCTTAAATAAATAAAGCAATCTTGAAAAAGATGAAGGACTCAGGCTTCCAGATTTCAAAACTTACTTCAGAGTTACAGTAATCAAAACAAGATGTTACTGGCATAAAGAGAAACATAGATCAACAGAATAGAATAGAGAGAGTCTAGAAATAAATCCTCATGTAAATGGATTGGGTCAAATGATTTTTGAAAAGTATGCTGAGATCATTCAGTGGCAGAGAGGATTAGTATTTTCAACAAATGGTGCTGAGGAGAGACCTGGATGTCCACATGCAAAAGTAGGAAGTTGAACTCTTACTTAACACCATGTATAAAAATTAATAAAAATTGGATCAAAGACCTAGATGTAAGGGTTAAAACTATAAAACTCTTAGAAAAAAAAGGACAAAGACTTCATAACATCAAATTTGGCAACAACTTCTTGGATATAAGGCCAAAGTTACAGACAAAAAAAGATAAACTAGGCAAATTTGATTTTATGTAAACTAAAAATGATTGTGCATCAAAAGACAGTATGAAGAGAGTAAAAAAGGTAGCCGAAGGAATGGAAGAAAACATTTGCAAATGATTTCTCTGATAAAGGAGTAATATCCAGGAAAGAGATATTAAGTAGTTGAGAGAACTGCTGAAACTCACCAATAAAAAGACAAAAGATCTGATTTGACAATGGGCAAAAAACTTGACATTTTTCCAAAGAAGATATAGAAATGGCCAATAAGCTCATGACGCAATGCACAATGTCAGTAATGATTAAGGAAATTCAAATTAGACAACAATGAGATCCGGCCTCACACCCATTAGGATGACTACTATCAAAGAAAAGCAACCCAGAACTTAACAAGCATTGGCCAGGATGTGGAGAAATTAGAATCCTTGTGCAGTATTGGTGAGAATGTAAAATTGTCATAGCTGCTGTGGAAAACAGGGAAGCAATTCCTCAAAACATTAAAAATAGGATTACTATACGATCCAGCAATTCCACTTCTGTATATATATTGAAAGAATTGACAGCAGGACTTGGAGAGGTGTTTGTGTACCCATGTTCACAGCAGCGGTATTCATAATAACTAAATTGTGGAAGCAACCCGAGTGTCCATTGATGGATGAACTGATAAACAAAATGTGTTATACACATACAAAGAAAATTCATTCAGACTTAAAAAGGAAGGAAGTTCTGTATGCTGCAATATGGATGAATCTTGAGCACATTTTGCTAAGTGAAATAAGCAAACTGCAAAAAGGCAAATATTAATACTTTATGATGCCACTCAGATGACGTACTGAGAGTCATGAAAAACACAGAGCCAGAAAGTGGCATGGTGATTGTCAGGTATTAGGAGAAGGGGAATGGAGAGTTATTGAGCAAATCAGCGATTTTCAGTTTAACAAGATGAAAGGAGTTGTGGAGATAATGGTGATGATAGTTGCACATTACAAGTGCATTTAATACACTTTAAATGGTTAATTTGGTAAGTTTTATGCTATGCGTATTTTACCAAAAGATAAAAAAGACCAATAATGCCTATCCTACTTTGCCCTGGCCATGCATCTTAAAACAGGGCCTATAAAAGATTTAGGAAGATACAAAGTGACTTTTGAATTGTAGCATCTATGATTCCACTAAATAACCATGAACATTGCTATCTCTGCATTTGAAAGCTATGAAGACAGCTTTTTAGTAGAAAATCCAATGTTCTTTCCACCATACCAAGGAGTACTATTGATATTAACTTTTAATAAAAATGGCATTAAAATATAAAGAAAAACCCCAATCTCTTTTCTGTTCAGATTCATTTAAGTGTGGGAAGTGTACAAAACAAAAATCCGGTCAAACAAAGCAGCTCATCTTGGCTGTCCGTGACTGCAACCTTTGAGTTTAAGTCACTATTCTACTAAGGGTGACTCTGCCATGGATGTTCAATGTAGAAGACAATTGGTGGCACTCTCTGGACATCAGAGTCGTACTCCTGGAAATCTGGTATGTTTGTATTTTTAACGATGGCAACTAGCTGATTGGCAATCCCATGGAATAGTTTCAACCCCATTAACGTGATGGGGTTATTGTTTTTTCTTCTAAAGGGCGAGGATGCTTTATTTAGAACAGGGCTAGACACTGACAGTTTAGGTGTTGCAAACCACATGGTCTCTGATGCAGCTATTCAACTCTGCTGCTGTAGTGCAAAAACAGCCCTAGACAGGGGGTAGAGCTGAGTTCCATCTTTATTAACAAAATAGGCACAGGTCAGATTTAGTTCAAAGGCCATAGTTTGCTGACTCCTGGCTTTAGAATGTCATCCAGATGACACATTCTGGGCTGCTCCACATCCCCTGGCTGTACACACCGTAATGCTGGCTTCTCTCTGTTTTTAATGTGGCTCCAATCCTACAGCTAAGCAAACTGAGAAGGTGCCAAAGCCTGGAGAAACCATCTAGCCAGGTGGCCATTTGGGCAGACACTTCGCATCCTAACGTGATTATCTAAAGCCTTACATTTTTCTCAAAGCATTCTATGTCAAATAAAGCAATGTTTAAAATATAATGTCCAAGCTTTGAAAGTAAGCTGCTATTCTCCAGAGTAAAGTTACTAATGTTTTGATGGGAAAGAGAGAGAAACTTGCTTTCTAATGCCTAGAAATGCTTTGTGAAAACATGACCCAATGCTGCCTTCCTATGTATGAACAATCAAATTTACCTTCTGTTTTCTCGTAATAGACATCAATTCATTGCCAAAGATCATTAATGTTCTAAGTCAAATATCACCTACTTGTCTAATTTCTCATCTCTCTCTCTCTCTCTCTCTCCCCTACCTTACCCTTTCTGGAAATGTAGGGAAGACCTGTCAAAGGCCTTCAGAAAAATGGTTTTAAACTTCGTATTAAATGACTCACTCTCATCTTGGGAGCTGCTTCCATTTATTTTGTTGTGGACCAGGCTACAAGGGTACTGTAGGTGAAATAAGCGTTTTATTCCTGATACTACTTTTAAGTAAGTAGACATTCAGACATGTAGTTGGGTTTGAGGTGGAGTCTCATAGACCTGGGTTCAGGAATGCTTTGTCCTTAGCTGAGTTTCTTAACCCCTTTGAAATCCTTAACCTCAGGGTCTCCATCTGCTACTCTGTACCCGCAGTTGTCTTTGTTCATGCTATTCTATTGATACCAGTTTTTTTTTTTTTTTAATACTTATGTGTTCTCCAGTGAACCTCCCCTGAGTGTACGGTAAGTGCACACACACATTGGAGGCATGTAAGGGAAGAATGAAGGTAGAAAATTTTGATAGACTAGAAAGAAACTGCAATCCCCGGAGTTGTTCAGGATCAGAACATTCATTTCCTTTTTTTCTTTTGGAAAGGAGGCTTCACATTCGTTTTAAGCAGTTAGAACATAACTTCTTTGGGAACAGATGCCTTGTCAGTTTCATCAACCCAGTGCCTAGAACTGCTCTTGGGCGCTCGGTGAGAGCTTAACTGATATCTGTTTTCTTATCTAACAGTTGAGCAGACTGAAATCTGATTTGCTTTTGTATTCACTATAAGACATTTCTGGAGTTTGGAATGGGAAAGAATCAGGGATTCTAAGAAGAAGGCGCTCCAACATGGGACAAGAATGGCACCATTTACACCCTAATGACCTTAAACATGCAGCTTATGAAATGATAATTCCTAATTAAAATTCCCCGATAAGAAAACTGATGTGAGCTAGGTGAGGGGAAAGTTCAATGCCTGTTCCAGGCCAGGTCTTGGCCATCTATGATTCCTTGAAGACATAACAACAAAATTCCCTTTAATTTCATTTCCCTCTTGGAAAGAGAAATCTTGCTGTTCCTCAGATCTCACAGAGTCTCACTGCAATGCTAGGCATACTGGGGTAGAGAGAAGTTGCTTCCCAAAATGGTTTGTAAGTCTCTTCACGGTTCTCCATAGTCTATAACGTAGCTCACATACCTGAAAACATCATCATGTGCTGAAAGTTCCAGGGGATCTTCGGTTTACGGCCCAGGTTCAGGAGGAAGGAGAGAGGATATATGTTGCAGGCTCTGGCAACGAAAATTGCTATCTGTAGATAAGTACAGGGAAACATTGAGGAAAATGTTGCTGCAATGAGGGTTTGAGTCCTTGAGCTTAAATATTGTGTCCTTAAGCTTCCCTACATTATGACTCAGAAAACAGGGGCAAACATGTCAGTTCATATATTTCCAACTTGCTTCCAAAATTCATCTTTCAATGTCAATTCCTTTCTAGAAATAACAGAGGACTCTGCTTTTCTTGGAATATATACTTGGTTTTAAATCGTTAGCCCAACACCATTTCAATCACTGTAAATTTTCTCATCATATTTCTGTTGCTGATGACTGACTCCATCTTCAGTTCTGCTGTGAAATGTGAGGCAGAGACCATTCAGATGCTGCGGCATTATCTCCTCAAACAGCACTTTAGAAAAGAGAAATTGACTTCTGCTCACAATAATCACCTTACTTTCCATCAGTTTATACTTCTGTATCTAGCGATCTTTGCTTGCTTTTTTCTTTTAGCGGATTTAATTTTGAGAGGAATTACCTGTCTAACTGTATAAAACAACTATTGCTTTCAGAGGCATTTGATTAAAACCAAGGTTTTTAATAAGTAAAAATCTTTGAAAATATTGGTAGTGTTCATTTCTCCCTTTCTGTTGTCTGTGACACCTTCCCTGATAGTCTGTGTATTAAAGTTTGTCCTTCCTGGGATGGATTCATTTGGGAAAAGGAAGCTTCCTTCCAAAAGCCAGGCTTTGGATGAAATTTGGGAGTTCATTTGAATGCTCAACAAAAAGAGACTAGGAGGCAAATGATGGTTATTTGGAGCAGGACTTGCAGAGAGGGGCTGGCTCTTCTGGGTGATAAGATACTCCGCCTGTGAGCTGAGAGGGTGCCTGTCCATTTCCCAAGTGGGCCTCTTACTCCAGGCCTAGAGCTATAAAAGTCCTCTGCATTAAAGTGAGGTTTAGATTTTATCTGTCCTCATAGGGAAGGAAAGGTGCTACCTTATTAATATACATGTGCACAATGCTTATGATATTAAATGCACATTATTGTACTAATTTTATTTGATCTTTACCCTATCTATCCTATTTTCAAAGTCCTCACTGGAAATGAAAAGCTTTTATTATCTTATAATAAAAATTCTTCCAAAGCTTAATAACAATAATCCTGGCTGATAGACTCTAACAGACTAAATGTATTTCTCTATAAAAAATGGATTGACATAATTTTTATATAAATGATTAATATAAATTTTGAATACTTGAAAAATGTCATTTTTCTTTAGATTTTCCCCTTTATTTGCCTCAATGTTTTCCAAATTTCTTATCCTGAACTACAGGTATTTAATAGAGGCTTCAGGATCTCTTAGGATACTTTTCTTTCCTAACTAGAAATTACATATAGCAGAACCTCTAGAGTTACCCCTTCCTTAAGTTGACCTAATTTTCATAGACCAGACATGTGCCACACGTACATATCAGTGGAGTAGGCTTATTCTCACCACCTCTATATGTTGATCACTTCATTGAAGTCCTCGGGCGGTCAACTTACAGAAGCTCTACCATATTTGCCTTGAGTTTGAGCTTTGCGGTGAACCTGAGGAAATTGCTTTAACAATTTCAGAGAATTTGAAATTACTTTTTAAATTTCAGAGAATTTACTTTTTTTCAGTAAAAGTAAGTAGTTTATTGTCCTTTCTAGTTACCCCATGTTCTATATTTCAAAGGATACGAAGGCTCCAAGTATAAAGAGGGCATTAAAGATATGATTCTGGAACGTGAACAGCGCCAGGCCCATGTAACAGAAGATGACATTCTCAGCCAAAAAGTTCATAAATTCAAACAACTGAAAACAAAAGAGAAACCAAACTCCATTATTTACGACTCAGATTTGTGTCCATTTAATTTCTTGAAACTGTATTTTATGGGACTTCTTTATCAAAGAAGATCACCCATGGTTTTGTGTTCTGGAGGGGCTCTGTCCTTTTAGTGACATGCCACAGCTATGTCACCATCCCATTATTTTCAGCCAGAAGACTTCAAGAGATAACCCTGGGGAATATTTACCATCATTATCCTTCCATGGAACAATTCCCACTAAGATGACAAAATAGTCCTTGTTAAAGAAACTGAAGCCTAAGCATTGCTTAAGGTATACTTCCGTAAAGGATGCTAAGACTGTTTAACCTCCTCTGCACTTTACTCAGTAGATGCACCTGAGATTTCAGTCTCTAAATTAAAAAACAAACAAAAACCTTAAACTAAGTTATCCACCTCAGGCAGGCAGGAAGGACAAACATGGAAGATTTAGAAACCTAAAATAAGGATGAATGTCAATTATACATATTTCAACATTAGAATGATCAGTGTATTACTAATCCTAGACAGAGGGGCTCATTAAATTGACTGATGTAGGTATATCCATTAAATGTCTACCATTTCTCACTGCTAGAAAGAAAATGATTAATTCTGAGGATCAGTTTATGCAGCAAGAACACAATGGATACATCAAGTTCAGTCAGAAGAATGGAGTGATAGCACGCTACGCTGGGGGATGCTCCCAAGAGTATTCTTAGACCATTAACTAAACAATTTAAGTTGAACATGAAAAATGTTCTCCAACTTTCAGATAAAAGTAAAGGGAAAAATGTGTCCAGGGGCTACAATAAAAGCAGATTTGGAAGGGACTTTATGTTCCAGACTTCTCATTTGGAAGTTTCTGAAACTTCATTCCTGGACATTCATAAATCACCATGTTAGGTAAACGTCTCTGCAGGCCTTTCTCTTGACTTTTTAAGGACTCATTATTTTTTTTCATGTGCTGTATTTACAGTCTCACAAATAATGCCCAATACCTGTTCACTGAAAATTGATGGAAAGAAAAACAGCATCTTGCCAGAAACATTATTTAAAACCAGTAATAGAAAGAGAGGATTAAAAACAGAAACAGCCCCTTTGGTAAGAGATGGTCTTTCTACAGGGGCGGCCATCATTAATTATCCTGAGCACTCACTTTACATTCTAGGCTGGCTGATGAAAACACACACTGTCACCCCCCAAACCATAGAAAGCTTGGAAACATTGGGAGAAACGTGGAGAACAGGGAGCATTTTTTTTTGACTCATTATGTGTCTTTACTTCTTTAAAAAGTGAGATCTGGGTATGATCTTAATCTGGTCAAGCTGTTGTAATGAAATACCACAGATTGGGTGGCTTAAACAACAGAAATGTGTTTGGCACAATTGGGGAGGCTGGGAAGTTAAAAATCAAGGTGACTGCTGACTCAGTGCTAGCAGAGGTCCTCCTCTTGGTTTGTAAATGGCTGCCTACATGCTATGTCCTCCCATGGAAGAAAGCAATACCATCTCTCTTATATTTTCTTCTATAAGGGCACTAACCCAATTCCTGAGGGCTCCACCATTATGATCTAACTATCTCCCAATGGCTCCACCTCCAAACACCATCACCTCAACATATGAATTTTGGGAAAATACAAACCCTTATTTCTTAGCAGCTCTCTAATTTTTAACATCAATAAACAAATGTAAATTCATAGGGCCTATCCTGCCCCCATCCCAAGTTTATTTTATTCTAGAGTGGATGTTTTGCTCCTGGAATCCATCCATCCTCATAGTGGCTTCTGTTCAATTTCCTTCTGGGAACCAGTTCATTTCCTACTCTCAGCCCATGGATTTATGCCCCCAGAAATCAGATGTGGAGAATGAAATTTAGGACTAAACTACTCAAATCAGTAAAGACTGCTTGGTCCAGAAATAGGTATGACACATTTAGAACCAAAGAAATTCAATGAGGCCTTTTCAGGAAACACTATGACAAAGATGGCTGCATTTTCAAGGGATGGGAACTCAGAAAGATGCTGGCCAAAGAGCCATTGGCAGCCATCTTGTGATCACAGGGAAAATGGCTATGTAAAAAAAAAGCTAGGTCCTGATAACACTATTTAATCTTCTGTATTTGGCCTCTTCTAAAGAAAAATCTACACTTCAATTTTCGATGTAAAGAGACTAAGAAATTATTTTTGGGTTCGAGGTGGGGCTCTATTGTTTAAAATGATACATACTCCTTTATAACTCTGTACTAATTAAAAAGTAACAGACATTTTCTACTCCATACAGATTATAAATCAAAAGGTATGGGGTCACAACCATTTTTGATTATTTTCAGATAATAAAATAGTTTATTGCTCTTGTCCCTCATGCTCAACCAATTTTAATTTATTAATCATCTTAAAAAGAGAAGAAAATTATGCAGGAAAAGCAAGTTTCTTTCTGTTCTGTGTTGAGATATGGCAGGAGCATTTTACTCTACATTTTACGTGGAGGCTCAGGGTTTTAAATATTTGTTTTAGATATTTGCTTCTTTTGGATAACTTAGGATTTTAATTTGATTCATTCACTAAAATTGATTGAAATCTAACACCATTCAACATTTCCAGGAACTGTGTACATACACATAGAACCAAAGTTCCATTTTACATTTAGGTTCATTTTGAACCTGTTCTTTGTTCTTGTTGATATCTATTCCTCTATCAATTCCACACTCTTTAAAATTTATGTATACGTATAATACATTGTACTATTTCATAGATCTAGATTGTTCTGACACCTTGTTATTTATAATTTTCCTGGTTATTTTTCCATGTTTAAATAAATGTATTTTTTTTCTTTTTTGGCATTTAATTCACCCAGGAAAGTGTATATATTATATGTTTATGGCTTAAGATATAAAAAGCATATTGTCAGCATTTCCAAAGCTCTCTTTTTCCCTTTCCTAGTCACACCTCAAAGAAACAATTGATACTATTAGCACTTCTGCCACCACAAATTAGCCTTTTTTATTCTGTAGTTTTATGTGACTGGAATCACATTTGTCATCTCTTACTCAACTTTCTGTTTCTGAGACTCTTTACGTTGTATGAAGATCCTATCTTTTTTAAATTCCAGAATATCACAGGAGCCCTAATGTTTTGGTTATGTGAATCGCTTTTGTACAATCTGAGTCAAAGTTATGAGTGTGCCCCTCAGTCAAATTATGTATTATACCCATTAGCTGTGAACTTACTCCTGCCCTTCCCACCTGCTTGCATTTCCTTAAGTTTTACTATCAAAAGTGAACATGGTGCTGATCCATTAGTTCCAAATTAATAGTGAGTACATGTGGTGTTTGTTTTCCCATTCTTGAAAAACTTCACTTAGAAGAATGGTCTTCAGTTTCATCCAGGTTGTTACAAAAGGTAGTTCCCCAATTGTTTATGGCTAAGTAGTACTCCATTGTATACATATATCATGTTTTATTAATCCACTCATGTATTGATGGGCACTTGAGTTGATTCCACATCTCTGCAATTGTGAATTGTGTTGCTATAAACATTCAAGTGCATGCATCTTTTTGATGAAATGACCTTTTTTCCTTTGTTTAAATGCTTTAGTGGTATTGCTGAATCAAATGATAGCTCTACTTTTAGTTCTTTGAAGTATCTTTATACAACTTTCTTTCTTTCTTTTTTTTTTTTTTTGAGACAGAGCCTCAAGCTATCCCCCCTGGTAGAGTGCTGTAGCTTCACAGCTCACAGCAACCTCCACTCCTGGGCTCAAGTGAGTCTCCTGCCTTAGCCTCCCAAGTAGCTGGGACCACAGGTGTCCGCCACAACCCCTGGCTATTTTTTTTTGGTTGCAGCCGTCATTGTTGTTTGTCGGGTCCTGGCTGGATTTGAACCCACCACCTTAAGTGTATGTGGCTGGCGCCTTAGCCACTTGAGCCACAGGTGCCGAGTCCTTTATACAATTTTCCATAGAGGTTATACTAGTTTGCACTCCCACTAACAGTGTATACATGTTCTTTTCTCCCCACATCCATAACAGTTTCTGTTGTTTTAGGATTTTTTTGATAAAGGCCATTCCCAGTGGAGTTAGTTGATAGTCTTGATTTCCATTCCCTGATGATTAGAGACATTGAGTGTTTTTTGCCTTTGTTTATTGGCCATTGGTTGGTTTTTTTGATAAAGGCCATTCCCAGTGGAGTTAGTTGGTAGTTTTGATTTCCATTCCCTGATGATTAGAGACATTGAGTGTTTTTTGCCTTTGTTTATTGGCCATTGGTTGGTTTTCTTTTGAAAAGCTTCTGTTCATGTCTTTTGTCCACTTTTTTGATGGGGTTGATTTTTTCTTGCTGATTTGCTTTTTGTTCGTTACAGATTCTGGTTATCGTCCTTTTATCAGATGTACAGCATGCAAATATTTTCTGCCATTTTGTAGGTTTGCTATGTGCTCTATTGATGCTTCCTTGGCTGCACAGAAGATTTTTAATTAGAAAAAAAATTTCAGGTCCCAAATTAACAAAAATTTGTTAATTTTTCTTGTTGCTGTGATTGCTTTTGGGTCTTCTTTTCATAAATTCAGGGCCAACATCTAAGAAGTTTTCCATAAAATTCTTATAGTTTCATGCCTTAGGCTTAAGTAGTTATCCATTGTGATTTAATTTTTGTGAGTGGTGAGAGGTGAGGATTCTGTTTCAGTCTTCTTCAAGTGGCTTTAATCTTCTATATGTAGCTCTCCAATTTTCCTAATGCCATTAATTGAATAGAGATTCTTTCCCCTAGTGTATGTTATTGTCTGTTTTATCAAAGAATAGATGGCAATAAGAAAAAGTTTATTCTTTTATTATATGAATATATCACAATGCGTTCATCCATACCACTATTGAAACACATTTGGGTTGTTTTCTATTTAGGAATATGATGAATTTTGCTGCTGAAAATATATGTTTACTTTTTGGTAGAATTTTTGAGACATAATGCCATGCAGTTTTCTAAAGTGGTGGCACCAGTTTTCACTCCAGTCAGCAGTTTTAGTTGCTTCACATTCTTACCATCATTGCAACCTGGTATTGTCATAATTTCTGAAAATGACACTTTTGCCTCTAGAGATTGCCATTCAAACTCTGGAATCAACTTGTCAATCTTCATAAAAATTGCCTATTGGCATTTTACTTGAGACTGAATTGAATTCATAGACAAATTTGGATAAAATAGACATTTTCTTCATTATTGAAACTTTGGATCCACGAACATTGTATATTCTCATAAATATTTTGGTTTTCCTTAATTTCTCTTAGTTATTTCTATATAAAAATTTTTATGTAGATATCTCGATTTACTCCTGCATATTTGATTTTTTGCTATTGCATATAGTAACCTTTTCAAAGTTCATATTTTAATTGTTTGTAGATTCATATATACAATTTTTTATTGATCTTATATTCACAGCCTTATTAAGTTTATATAATAATTCTCATAGTTTACTGGTAGGTTCTTTTGAATTTTTATAATCATGTTGCTTTCAAATAATTGTAGTTTTGGTTTTTTTCTTTCCAATCATCACTCATTTTGCATCTTTTTTAATTTTTAAATTTTTTGGCTTATTTTCTTAAGCTTATTAGTATGTCCAGCAGAGTGAAGAATAGAAGCAGTGATGTGAACATCTTTGCCTTATTCTTAATTGCAAAAGGAACATCTTCAATATTTCTCTGTCAAATTCATAGAAACCCCTTAACAAATTGAAGTTCTCTGTTATTCTTCCTCTATTAGTAACAGTCCCTTATAAAAAGAATGTGTCAATGATTTTTCTTCACTTAGTAGTATGATCATATGATATTATTCTTTCATCTTTAAAAATGCAGTTAATTATATTAATTGATTTTCAAAGTTAAGACAGTCTTGCATTCCTTCAATAAACCTTACTTGATCATGATCTATTATTCTTTCTTAATACATTACTATATCTAATTTGATAATACTGTGTTTAGGATTTTTGTGTTTCTATTATACAGTCTTTACCAGGTTATTGTTAAAGTTTACTTTGGTATCACAAAACAGATTACTGTTCTGTTTCTTAAATGCTAAGAACATTTCTGGGCTTATAGTTTTCTTTGCAGGAAGATTTTTAATAAGAGACACAATTATGTTAATTGATACAGAGTCAGTCAACTTTTACTCATTTTATATCAGTTTTAGTAAGTTGGGTTTTTCAAGGAATTTTTCAATCCATCTATATTTTCTTATTTATTGGCATATACTTGTTCTTAATATCCTCAATATTATAGTATCTGTAGTTATCTTTCTAGTTGTTATTATTAATTTGTATCTTTTCTTTTTTATTCCTGAAATATCTTGTTAGGGAGTTACTAATTTTAGGAACATTTTCAATAAGTAACTTTGGTTTTGTTGATTTTTCTGTATTGTACATCCCAATTTTGTTAATTTTTCTCTTATATTTATTACTTCCTGCCTTCAATGTACTTTAGTTTAATCTGTGTTTATTTAGTATCTTGACCCTTCAAGTCCTGAATGTCTGGTTGCTTATTGATTCCTTCTAACACCCATTTTTCCTTTTAATTTTTTAATTAATTTTTCTTATACATGTGTATATTAGGTTTCCACTTTTGCCTTTACAGAATTAAAAAGACTAAATTTAATGACAATAAGAGTATTTAACATAAGGACCGAGAACAAAAACCTCATAAAGAACGAATGAAGATAAGTACATTCAGAAAAGAGATCAGACAATTGCTGCAACAAAATATTAAGCAATAATAACAGTAATAATGCAAAGAAAGTAACATTCACATTGTTATATTGAAGTAGTCTATTATAGAATACTTTGATCACTTCTTCTTATTTTTCTATGCATTCTTTATCTTTTCTTCTTGTTTTCTGAAGAATTGTGCTGATATTTGCAATCCCTTATAGCCAGCTTTTCTTGATTGTATATATTTTCAGGTAAAAAATAATTTTTGTTAATACTTTATCCTCCCCAAGTCTGTGTATTTATTTTGTACCACAATAAAAAGTATATCAACTTAGAAAAAAATGACAATTTTATTATATAATAGGGGAAAAGGAAAGACTGTTCAGAATAATTATAGTAAAAGTTGGGACATATTCTTCTTAGTAAAGTATCTCAAGAATGGAAGAAAAAGTATCCAATGTACTCAGCCCTACTATGAAACTAATTTATAGCTTTCATATGAAAGCTATAACCCAATTGTAGCCCAAGGATATGGGGAAAGGGGAGAGGGAGGGGAGGGGAGGATGGGAGGAGGGAGGGTAACTGGTGGGACCACACCTACGGTGCATCTTACAAGGGTACATGTGAAATTTACTATATGTAGAATATAAATGTCTTAACACAACTAAGAGGGTGCCGTGACAGCTATGTTAACCAGTTTGATGAAAATATTTCAGATTGTATATAAAACCAGCACATTGTACCCCATGATTGCATTAATGTACACAGCTATGATTTAATAAAAAAAAAAAACACCTCATTCTGGTTACAGTGGGCAAATGAACCACAGAGGTCAGAGGGGGAAGGGACATGGGGAGAAGTCTTCTGGGATGGATCAGAAGAGAAGGCAGAGGTTGGGTGGAGGAGGGGAAGGTAGGAACAGTGGACGGAACCTGAGCCCCAGCTGTACGGTGCCCAAGGCACACTGGGCCCTGCCCCACTGATGGGCATCCACAGTGCTCACCAGACTGGGAGGTATATCATGAGCTATGGGGTACCCAGGGTGCACTGGGCCCTGTCCTACTGATGGGCATCCATAGTGCTCACTAGACTGGGAGGTGTATCATGAGCTATGGGGTACCCACGGTGCACTGGGCCCTGTCCTACTGATGGGCATCCACAGTACTCACCAGACTGGAAGGTGTAGCATGAGCTATGGGGTACTCATGGTGCACTGGGCCCTGCCCCACTGATGGGCATCCACAGTGCTCACCAGACTGGAAGGTGTAGCACGAGCTATGGGGTACCCACGGTGCACTGGGCCCTGTCCTACTGATGGGCATCCACAGCGCTCACTAGACTCGAAGGTGTAACATACATAAGCATTGCAGACAGCAACTGGACAGCCAGAGAGAGATGAGATTCTGACTTGCAGATGCCTCCCCCCACCCAACCTCCCCAGGAATAAGAGGCCTGAATGAAGAAATGAGGGACTAATTGGTCTGACTGCTTCCCTGCACCTTCTGAACATTCCCAGAGCTAAAGTTCAGCCCCAGCTCGTGTCAAACTGAGCCAGCCAACCTTATCATTAAGCCAGGCATGTCTGGCTAAGGTTAAATTCTAGAAGAAGAAAAAACCCAGACAACTAAAGTGCCGTTATCTACAAATTACAGCAGCATTAAAGACCTGCAATTATTAGCACTTCACGTGTGTGGGTGACTGTCTTTATGTTCGAGCAACAAACAAAGTTGTTTGTTGTTCAAGAGACAAATGTTAGCCACACTTCCACGACTGCTAACAAATGCAATAATAAAATAAAACGGGTGATGCTTTCCATTTGCAAAACACATTACTGTGGACTAATTGCCTAATATCGGCACAAGCAGAAGTGTTTTCTTCAGCTAAATAGATATTAAATAAGAATTTTTGAATGGTCATGCATTTGCTTGGCATTCAAAGTTATTTCACCTGGAGCAACTGTCCTCCAACAGGTAAGCAGCTTCTGATGCAAGGATTTATTTTTCCATCAGGGTCATCACTAAAAGGATGTGGTGCTAATGTGTCTCATCTTTGGAAATGCTACATTGAATAGCTGCAGGAACTGAAGGGGGGAGTGAGGGTCACAATAGCAATTTATTGGTTAAAAAAAAAGTTTTCAGTTGGCTGATGCTTTTTATCTGTCAGAAGATGTGTTTCCAGGAAGCACAGATATTTGCATTCCTGAGGACAAGGCATTGAGCACATAAAGATGATTCTAAGACCTCTGAGACTGCAGCATACAGGTTTCTAATAGGCTCAGGGCAGCAGAGAAGGACAGGGCCAGGCCCTGCAAGCCGCACACAGCTCCAGTGAAGTTAATGCCACATCTCACCTAGAAGAATCCAGCCTGCAAGGTTCCATGTAGTTCACAGAAGATAATCTTTGAATGGCAAACCTGTGGCCTGACTTGGTAACCACCCATCCTCAGTAGAAGGCTCATAGGTGGTCTCCTCCACTCCCTGCCAATGTTAACAAACGCATGGAAGGAGGGTGCTGTGAGACCCTCTCTCTCCACTCAACCCCCTTGTCTCTTTTCCAAGAAAAGAACCTCACTAGAGAATCTTTACAGTGACTGTAGTTCAGGGCAGATCAGGGACACTGGAGGGACTCAGTGACTTGGGCCTGGCAGTTTTATCTCAGAGCTGATCCAGGTCTACCTCAGGGTCTCTGGGTCACCTTCCAATGGTCTCCCCATGACAGAATACCCTCAGGGAACCCCTGGGGGGGCCAGGAGAAACAGGTAAAGTGTTACAATTCAGTTCCTACTATTTGGACTTAGCAGCTCTGATCAAGGTCAGGAAAACAACCAACACCCAATCCCACTGTTAACAGGTTAAACGGTGGCCCTCCACCAAAATACGTCCCGCTCCTGATCCCCAGAACCTATGTGTTACTTTATTCTGGGAAAAGGATCTCTGGGGATGTAACTGATTAATTCAAGGCCCCCGAGGTGATGAATCATCTAGAATTATCTAAGTGGGCCCTAAATCCAATGACAAGTGTCTTTGTAAGAGCGAAGCAGAGGGATATCAATACAGAAAGAGGAGGAAGGAGGTGATGTGACCATGGAGGCCGAAACTGGAGAAATGCTAGCAGCTCCAAAAATCAGAAGAGGCAAAGAACTAATTCTCCCTTGGAACCTCCAGAATGACTGTTACCCGACTGATACCTTGACCTTGAACTTCTAGCCTCCAGAACTGTCAGAGAATAAATTTGTATTGTTTTAAGCCGGTCAGCTGATGGTAGCGTTGTTATAGCAGCCACAGGAAACTAACACCACATCTTCAGAGGACGTTAACCAAAGGAGCATGTACAATCTACAGCCCAAGCTTTCTTAGCAAGGCTCTAGGCACCCCAAAGAGTTCAAAATTCACTTTTATATCCCTGAAGTCATACGCCAAATTCTGTGTGATTAAACAGTCAGGAGTTTTAGGGGAAGAAAGTGTCCAGAGCTTTCATATGACTCTCACATGGGACCAGGACTCTGAGTGTGTCCAATACCACTAGCACTCTCCCTGAAGGCCCAGAACCGTCTAGGGGCAGATACCTCATCATTCATTCACTTGCTTATTCTGGCAATCATCCCACAAGGATATTTTTAGGGGGGAGGGGGTTATCAGTAAAACCCCCTGACAACCTCGTGGAATGATTATCAAATTATCATTCCAGATTCTGAGATAGTAAGTTGACAATGACATAAAATTAACTTATTTCTAAAATGCCAAACTTCTTTTTCCATATCTTGCACTCTAGCAATGGTTTCTATTTATTTATTTCCCACAAGTTTTTCTTGATATGTAATAGTTGTACCTATTGGGGGGGGTACGTATTCCACAAAGATTTATAAAGCACTACAAGCCCACCATCTGGATACTGTGGCCACCAGGACCGAATTCCTTTAGGCCTTGACTGCTGTCAGACCAGGGACACTGTCAGACTCACCCAGCAACAGGATGAGCCCCCTGGATGCTCTGAGCCACTCACAGGCCTGCATCTGTTGCCACGTGAAATATTCACATCTCTAGAATATTTCAGAAATTCCAAGGTGGGAACCACACTCCTGACTGCCTGTCCCCCTGGAAGTGGCTCCACATCCTTGTTTGACCTTGTGATCACATTAGTGGTGCAGGAACGACAATCTCAAAGCTGACTGCCACTCACACTCAGATCTCTCAGTATCCCGTTGATGAGGCTTCTTTTAGCATCTGTCACATTATTTCCAGAGGGAACACAGTGACTGGTTGCTCCAAACACTGCTTGAGGCCACAGGTCGAGTGCCATTTCTGGATTCTCCCTCCCAGGCCCACCCATGGCACCTTGGAGAGTATTCAGAAGGTGTTTCCCGAATGAAGAAATGTGCCAGTGAACCTGCCCCTGTGTCCGCTCCTCCCCCTGAGTCTTAGGAAGAGTCACAAAGTCTCTACAATGACAGGAGTAGGGAGATGTGTGCGCCTGCACTGCGCGGGGGTGCACAGCAAGTGGGTTTCATTTTTAAGGAGGAAGCCCTGGAGATACAGAGAGTTTGTTTGACACAGCCTACATCCATACTGTCCAATATGGCACCCGCTAGTCACATGGGGGTACTTACGTTTAAATTAAAATTAAAAAAAATTAAGAATTCAATTTCTCAGTCACACTTACCCTCTTTCAAGTCCTTAATGGCCACCTGCGGCTAATAGCTGCTGTATTAGACAGTACAGAGAGAGAACATTTCCATCAGTGCAAAATGTTCTACCGAACAGAGCAGACTGGGCCCCCAGCTCCATAATTCCACTTCCAGAATTACATCCCGGGGAAGTAATAAAGGAAGCACAAAGTAGCTCATGCAGAGGGCATCATTTAAAACAAGGGAAAGTTGGAAACATCCTAAATGTTTCTACAGAGGAGACGAAGTGGTCAACAACAGCACGAAGGGGAAAATAAGGCCCCGCTTATGCCATTTGCATTCATTCATTCCACAAATATTTATTGAACCCTTACTGTGTTCCAGGCCCTGGAGAGAGTGCAAGAGATAGATACCAAACAAGGCACAGAAGCCCCTGACCTTATGGCATTTTCATTCCGGAGCAGGAGAGCCAAATTATAAACAAGTAGGAGAGTGAACAGAGATGATATCAAAATATAGTAAGTATGTTATAGAAATAACAGAGAGGGCTGTGTACAAAGTGGTCTCTTGTGTACTGTTTTGCTAATCCTGTGAAGGTGCTGTGGGCTCCTCTCAGGGTAGGAGGGTTAAAGTCAGAGCCCGGGAATACGTGTGCTTAGTGTTAAGTGCAAGCACCGAGAGAAATGGCTGGCGTGCGCTGACTCTATTTCCATACAAACACGTGCCCATGGAGTATCAACAGCTGGAAAAGAATTCAGAGGCACATAGTTTGCAAAGCTGGTTTTGGGGTTTTTTTTTTGGTAACAGGGCTGCAGTTCCTAGTTTCAAAGAAGAAACTTCAGCTAAGCATAAAGTGTTCCCAAATTAGGGTCAGGCCAATGAATACATAAGGGACAGGGCGACTGCCTTGGGATGGTGCTGACCACACACAAGACAACTGGCCTGGTCTACCCCCTGCCCCAGGGAAGAATTAATTATTTTCTCCTCCATGTTCCCATCAACCAGCCTTTATTCTTAATGTCGATATAGTTCTTGGACATTGAACTATAGTTAACATCTGTCTCCTGGGTTTGTGTTAACTATTTAGATGGAGCATCTGAGAATTGTGTGAGTGCTATGAATGCAAAGCTGAACAAGACAAAAGTCATCCTGCAAAGGCTCCCAGGGAGGGGCTGGAGCAGACACTGTGGATATCTTTGCCATGTGCCCTTGACTTGCAGTTCACTGCAGGCCAGCTGACTTCCAACTGCTGGCATTGGCATCTCTTTGCATATAAGCCTTCTTGTACTACTGGAGGCCACTTTGTGTGGCAGGATGGAAGTGTCTGCTAGCTGTAGCCCTCTACCAAAGACTGATGGAAGCTGGTGTATAAATACCCCAGCTTACCCCACAGAAGGGAGAACTCTGAGATGTGTGTTTTACAGCGGCCACTGGTTTCCCCAGTAGGACTAAGTTTCCAGTCACCCATGGGTGGTATGGACTGAATGCCTGTGTTCTCCAAAATCTACACGTTGAAATCCTGACCCCCAATATGATGGTATTGGGAGATGGGGCCTTTAAGATGTGGTGAGTCATGAAGGTGGAGCCCTCGTGAATGGTATTAGTGTCTCAACCAAAAGGACCCCTGCGATCTCTTTGCCTCTTTCTGCCATGTAAATGAAGACAGTTGGTCATCTGCAACCTAAAAAAGGGTCCTCACCAGAACCTGGCCATACTGGGACCCTGATCTCAGATTTCCAGCCTCCAGAGTTGAGATAGAAGTTTCTGTTGTTTACCTGTCCTCCTGTCTATGGCACTTTGTTACAGCAGCCCCAAGGGATGGGGACAGCTGGGTTGCCACACCCCCTTCATGGGCTGTCTTCTCTTTCCCAGCACCCCCACTATCACCTCCCATATACATTTCGAGTGCTTCCATCAGTGCTTACAGTCTGCTTCTGGGGGAAATCCAACCCAAGACAAGGGTCTACTCTACTGAGGGCTGTTCTGAGAATTCAGAGAAGATCACAAACGTGACACCCCAGAGCAGCACACAGCAGGCACTCAGCACATCCATCTCCCATCCCAAGGGGCTGCTCGCTCCTCAGCTGTTCTGCCTGTTCCCAGGGCCATCTTCTCTGTCAAGCTCTGCAAAGCCTTATCAGAATGCCCATGTCATGCTTTGCTATTTCCTCGACAGCTGTCTGCGTAATTACAATTTCTAATTATAACTATTTTTATGATTTGGATAAATCCAGCTGAACCACCCCGGACAAACCCCCTTGCCGCCTCCCCTGCTCGTCTCGTCTTAAATGTGTTAACCCTGCTCAGCCATGAAGAAGAGTCAGGCAAATCGGTGTGCTCCTTAACGAGGGGGCTGTGGAAAGGGAAGCTTGTCACAACATAATCTCATCAGGAATGATCACCCAGGGCACAGGTCTCAAAGGAAAGTGAGTATCAGAACCCCGGGCGGGGGGGAGCTTATTATAAATGCATATAACCGGCCCTCTCCTATAGAGATTCAGATATAGAAAATCTGGATGGAGCCCAGGAATTTTCGTCTTAGCAACTTCCTTGAGGAATTCTATGCAGGGACACAGTACACACTTTGAGAAACACAGTCTTTCTGTTCTTTTTTTTTTTTGACTTGCTCTGTTTGCTGGCCCATTGCCTAAAGGAAGGTCAACTCCCATCCATCTGACATCTCTTATTAGACACCTCCTCTGTCCCAGCCGTGAAGCGAGGTACTGGCACTGCCATAAATACAGCAGAACCTCTCTGCAGACCACCCAAGTGACTGTGAGAAAGTGGTCATCAGAGGGAGGTGATCAACATAAGAAACTTCCATTGAATACAAGTGGTTTGTGTCTGATCTATGAAAATGAAAGAGGTCAATTTAAAGAGATGGCTCATGTAAGGAGGGGTCAGCTATGGAGGTTCTACTGTATTTGCCAAATGAGAACAGGTCTCATATCTGCCATAAATATATAGTAGGTCTTCATGGAAGACTTAGATGCCAAGGCATTCCCAAGGAGTTGACAGATCCATCTCCCTGAGGAGTCAGTAGTTTTATGGTGACTCAGAGACGTAAAACATACCAGAGAGTCTTTACAAAAAAATCAGCTTTAGCCCACTTCCTTCTTTCCTTCTGTCCCAATTCCATCAGTCTCCCCATGCCTCAGTGTGACCTCTGGCCTCTACTCCTTCCAGCCTCAGTATCCCCTGGCTCCACGAGTGGGGAAGATGCAGATGGAGGAGATAACTGGAGCCATGTGCATCTGACTTACATATACATTGGCCACAGAAAAGCCACTGTTTTCAGTCCTTGGGTTGACTTCTTAAAGTACCTACTATGTGCTGGGCCTCCTGTGAGTGCAGAGGCGACTGAGCCCCATCTGCTTATGGAATGGAACGAACACTTTGCCTTCCTTTTTGACTGACTACCCACGAGTCAGCATTAAACAAGAACAGAAATCAAGTTGAATGAGACATTTTTTAAACACAGAATCACAGTCCCTACCCGGGTCTAACAGGCTTCGCCTTCCCCTATGCAGGTCACACCGGCTGATGCATTTACCAAAAATACCTGGGAAGAGCATGAACATGGGCCTGTTCACATGTTATGGCAAGTGCTTCTCAGAATGGAGAGACAGGAAGCTTTTCCTTTTATTGTAGAACATCCACAAAACCTTTAAACCATATGCTATGGTATATTTAAAAAATTATAATAAGTCTTAACTAGAAGATTCTATTCATAAAATGTGGCTCAATATTAGGAAATAAATAATATAGTCCAATGAATCATGCTGATTGATCAAAGGAGATTGATGTCTGTAGATGACAGAGAGCTATTTCATAATCTGCTTTAAAATCTGAATAATGAAGAGTAAAGGACATTCTTGATATATTTCTGCAACTAATAATCAACATCATATTTACTGGTAAAACATAAGAGATATTTCCACTAAAATCAAGGACAAAAAAAAGTGACCCATGACCATTACATTTTAACATTATTCAGGATGTAATAGCCAACATATTTAGGAGAGGATGGGTGGATGGATGAATGGATGGAAGACACATATTAGTAGGAAGGAGCCCATGTCATGATTTTATGCAGATGTGGTGACAGTCAACCTAGAATGCCATGAATGTGGGAAGTGGGTACTCCTAAACACTAATTATCAAAGCACAAATTATTTGGAATTTTCAAGTGTAACAATCAAAACAACAGACATAAAAGCCATATTCACACCTTCTAATCTGGTAATTGCACATGGCTTTTCCGAAAATAATCTGAGCTGCATGGGCAAATGTCAAGTTCAAGGATGTTCAACATTATGCTATTTATAAAAGCACAAAAGCAGAAACAAATTTAAATCAACAACAAATGGGGATGAAGTAAATAAATTATGATTTCTCTAGGAGATGGATGAAATATAAAATAGTACTTTACAATTATATCTTAGGTGAGAATATTTACTACGAGAGAGGTGGTGATATACTACTAACAAAAAGAGAACAAGGCAAACTGCGTGTGTCGTATAAAGTGATCCTGTGAATGACAGTTTTAAGTGTACATAGACCAGGAAGATGCCCACGAAAAGGTGAAAAGTGATTATCTTACATTTTCTTCATGCTTATTAGTAAATAATTAGAAATCGAATGTGCTGTTTAAAAAATAAGTCGATGCAATGTTTACAACAGGTAAGGGTGCAAGACCTATCTCAAGGACTATTTGCTATGCTTGGGCCTATCCATGGCATTGACAGGCTAACAGTTTTTTGTCTACATGATGGCTGACTTGGACCATGTCTATCTGTGAATTAAAACCAGAGCTATGCATTCATAAGACAGCGTGTCTCGTGTGCTGAGCCCTGGAGAAAACCTAATCCACTGGGTCAAACTTTTCATGAACCCGCTTTCACCCAGTGGCAGCTAGTGGAGTTTCAGCTCTGTGGAGCTGACCTTGCACTTCAAACTTGGCAGGTGAGGACAAATGCCTAAGAGCCCAGCCCACAGGGGGAGGAACCATTTGGCTCAGGTGAGCAGATGAGACAGCTGTGATTCACAGCACACTCAACTTCCCTACAACCCAGTGAAGAGGGCAGACCAGGAGGGAAAATGAAAAATTGAAAATTGGCATGAGTGAAGAAATGTGGTTGACAAGTTGTCCAGGTTGATGGCATTGAGGTTTCAATCTGAAGCCCCAGAGAAAGGAGAAGCAGTAGGCTGTTGGTATGCAAGACCTGGAAAAAATATAGCCATGGATTGGCTCAGCAGCTGGTCCCAGCCCCCATCACAGGCTCTGCCCAGGTTGGAGCAGAACTGACTGAACTCAGAAGCAATGCAGACAAGGAGAGAGTGGACGCCTGCCAGGTGCTACTAACAGAAGCCCAGAACTTTCTGTGCTTTAAGCCAGAGAAACAACCCTGGCACCACCTCCACTCTCATCTCACGTAAGTCCTAATTTAAGAATGGCTCCTTCCTTCCCTCTCTTTCCCCTGGACCTCCCTCTCCCACCTGCCTAGATACCTAAACTGGCCACTTCCAGGAACAATATGGCAGCTACATGACTTTGACCAAATCTCATCGCCCCTCTCTGCCTCTATTTTCTCACCTTTAAAATAAGCATGGTTACAGTGTCCCCTCACCAGGATCCTGTGGTATCAACTGCTCTCAGAGTGGCCATGGCCCATCACAGCACCTGGCACTGAGCAAACACTCAATACATGTTAGGCTTCATTTTAATTGGGTTTTGCCTCTTTACAGTGTGTGGCATTTTAGCTTGGATTCCCTCCAAAAGTAGACCCTGAGGCAGAGGTTTGGGTTTAAGTCATTGACTGGGGAGGCAAACCTGGGAAGCACAGCAAAGGAACGGAGACTGAGAAAGGAAGACAGGTGACCAAGGATGTCTTCGTGAGAAGGTCACTGCTACTCGCACTGGGAGTCAATCTGGCTGTGGAACGCACTTCAGGACCATCTCACCAAGGCAGTGATGGTGCCAGGTGTTTACCCACTAATTCTCATTCCTTCCTGGTGGAGGAAGCTCCAGGGTGCAGACTGCACATGGTCCTGCATCCAGAGGACACCCGGGGCAGACAGACACAGGAGGTCTGCAGCAGTGCTCAGAGATGGCCAGGGATATGATGGGAGCTGACAGCATCTGAGACAGGACAAGAGGTGGTGTTGAGCCCTGGATGCCGACCTTTGTCGAAACCTGGGAGCCGTTTCAGGGCTTAGCCAGGTAAGCTGGTCTTCCTTGCTCCATTCATGCATGTGACCATTTCTTCCACCCTTCATTCTGCCATTCAACAAACACCTGCTGAGAACCCACCAGCTGCTGTGTGCCAGACACTGTGCGAGATGCTGCAAGAGTCAAAGAGGCAGCAGTTGGGTTCTGGAAGGTGCCAAGTGGTTTGGCACAGCTAGACCTGGGACATACATGGAGACAAGGAGGACACAAAGAGGACAAGAGGGTTGTTATGGAGGATTCCAACTTGTGTGCAAAGGAACTATCATGCTGGGAACGTACCAGGCAAAACCATGAAATGACCCCCAGTTTTGCACACTGTCCAACACCCCTCTCCTCTGTAGTAGATGCATGTGGTGAACACTCAATCCATTTTGACTGTCAGAATCAGACTTTGATCTATAAGCCATTGAGAACCACCATAGATTTCTAAAGAGAGAAGCGGTGATTATTTCAGGAAGACAGCTGTCATAGGCTGACTAATGGCCCCCTGAGGATGTCCACATCCTAATCTCCAAACTTGTGTCACCTTACTTGACAAAAGAGACCTTGCAGATGTGATTAAATTCAGGATCTTGAGATGGGGAGATTATCCTGGATTGTCTGGGTGAGCCCAGTGTAATCACAAGAGTCATTACTGAAGGAGAGAGGAGGGTCAGAAGTGAGAGAGGAGAGGCCAATGTGATGATGGAAGCAGAGAATGGGGCGATGCAGCCACAAGCCAAGGAATGCCGGCAGCCTCTACAAGCCAGAAGAGGCAAGGAATGGATTCTCCCCAGGAGCCTCCAAAAGGAAACAGCATTGTTGGCATCCATCTTGACTGTATCCCAGGAAGACTCATTTCAAACTTCTGACCTCCATAATTGCAAAAGAATACATTTGTGTTGCTTGAAGCCATAAAGTTTGTGGTAATTTGTTACAGTTTGCAACAAAGCAACTAATACAATGGCTCTAGGGGAAGTGGGGGAAATGGAAGGAATGGATAAAATTGGGGGGGAAAGCGGGAGAATGTGAAGCCTGTACTGCCAGGTCACAGGTGATGGTGACCTAAGGGTGAAGCAGGAGCAGCAGGCATGGAGCAAGTGGGTTCTGTCTTCTTGGAGAGGAATGAGGAGGACAGAAACCCTTAGACTTGGCAGAGGTGGGAGCAGAGCACTGAGGAGAGGTGGGGACGGGGTCCTTCTGGTTTGAGTGATTGAGCAGATGGCAGGAGGGGAGGAAGACAAAGCTGAGCTGCAGGTCCCCTTGTTGGCTGGCACCCAGGCAGTGCTGACTCCCCCTCTCCACGATGGCTGCCCCCTTCACAGCCTGACTCTCAGCAAGGCCAGTGTATGCCAATGAGCCCATCAGTAAATCCAACTTGATCAAGATGTGTAAGGAGACCCAGGGAGGGTCCAGCAGGGGACAACATCTGGATGTTGCCTGGGTGTCTCTGGAAAGGAGATGAGAAAGAGCTAGGCCAAGTGGGCAGAAAGAGAGGCCACCAGCACCCCTGGATCCCTGCTTTGGAGTTGACCCTGTCCCAGCAGGCCAGAGGCCCACTACAGAAGATAGAGGCTGGGGCCAGGCCAGATTCCTGGGCTATGTCCACCGGGGATGTGGAGGATGACCCGTCAAGCTACACGTGGACTCACAGCAGGCTCGCCACCACCGCTGCAGGCTTGGGGTCCAGCCCTCCCCTCCCTTGCCCCCACCCACCCACTTGTGTCTGCCTAGACACAATGGGGCCAGCAGGCCGCTGCTTGTTCTTAATCATTCTAAACTGCTGCAAGAAGAGGGACGTGGTACTGTTGTGAAGTGCTGATGGCACAAAATTGGAGAGAATAGTAAATAAAAAGGGAACACCCAGGAGAGGAGTGGAAAAAGAGATGCCAGCATTTATGCAACTAGGGCAGAGCTCTGTGAATCCCCCTCGCCCAGGGGTTGCGGGGGTGGGAAGCCCGTGCTAGAGATGCAAATGCAGCCGCAGAACAGACCTGCAGAGGATGGAACGGGGTGTCTCAGAGGCTGTGATGGATGGTCCAGCCCAACTGGGCGGAGGGCTTCTCCCTTCTCTAGCACATGAGGACTTAGAACAGTGGTTCTCAACCTTCCTAATGCCACAGCCCTTTAATACGGTTCCTGTGGGTCGCGACCCACTGGTTGAAAACTGCTGACTTAGAAGGTTATGACCTCTCAGGAAGGCCAGGGCAGGGGGAGATTAATACCAGCTGGGCATCACAGGTGCCTGGCCCTGTGCTGGTTCAGAGGAGCCCACAGGCCACTGGGGACACAGACACAGGAGTAAATGAGTGTAGTCAAGTCCTAGGAGTGGTTTGATAAAAATCCACATGGCACATGATGGGAAAGGGGCCACCATGAAAACTGGGGTCTGTTCCACCTGGCAGTTCAGGAAAGTCTTTCCAGAAAAGTATTTGGGTTTAATTGTTTAATTGAGGTGAAATTCACCTAACAGAAAAGAAACTTTTGTTTTTAAGAGATGGGTTTGTTCTCTGTTGCCCTGGCTGGAGTGCAATGGTAGGATCACAGCTCACTACAGGCTCAAACTCCCAGGTTCAACTCCTGCCTCAGCTTCCTGAGTAGCTGAGACTATATGCTTGTGTACAGCATGGCTAATTTTTCCACTTTTGTAGAGATGGGGGTCTTGCTATGCTACCCAGGCTGATCTCAAACTCCTGGCCTCAAGCTAGTCTCTGAACTACAGGTATGTATGAGCCACCATGCCTCACAAATTAACCTTCTTAACGTGAATAATCCACTAGCATTTGGTACATTTGTAATTCTGTACAACCGTCACCTCTAGTTCCAAAATATTTCCATCCCCCCAAAAGGCAACATGCACCTATTAGGTAGACGCCTCTGCGCCGGCCTTCCCCAGCCCTTGGCAACCGCCGATCTGCTCCTGTCTCCATGGATTACCCTATTCTGGATATTTCACATAAATGGAATCATACAATCTGTGACCTACAAAAGGCTCCTCTCACGAGCACACCGTTTTGGAGGATCAGCTACATCACAGCCGGTATCAGTACCTCATTCCTTCTAATGGGTGGATAATACAGGAGGTGATTCTTGAGCTGATCTTAAGAACGAGAAGTGTGTGGAAGCCAGGAGACAAAGAGAGAATGACATTCCTGGTGGAGGAGGTGGGATTGGCAGAAGTGTGGCTGCCCAGACCCTGAGGTCACAGTGGTGGGGACGTGGAGTGTGAGAGATGAGCCTGAAAGGGAGGTGGGACCAAGCCAGCTAAGGGGTCTAGGGCGCGACGCTTAGGAAGTGAGAACCAAGATAGGCAATCGAGGGTGGGGATGACCAGATCTGGATTCTAAAAAAGATGTTCTAGTCGCAGCGTGGACCACTAGAGCAGAGAGGACGGTTAGGCAGCTGCTGAGAGCTGACCAGCCAGGACTGAGGCGGGAGCCGCGGGACACACGGGGGACTGCAGGTGTGTAAAGCAGGCAAACCTGGCAGGCGTGGCCCGCCCACCTTCATGTGAAAGTGACAGGTACACAAGCATCCCAGATGACCCGGGAGGAGCTGCATGGCAGGTGGCTACGAGGGGAGATAAGTGGGGGAGTTAGGTTTTAGGGGCCTGGGGTCACCCCACTGGGTGGCACATCGGTCTACTCAGGAGAGGCATCTGGGCTGAAGATGGCATTCATGAATCTGCCTTCATTTACTCCTTACAGGTGCCCATGGAGCACCCGTGAGTTCCATTCTACAGCCAGGAAGATGGAGACTCAGAGGGGATTAGACGACAAGTCCCAAGCTGCAGAGCTGCTAAGTGGCACAGCTGGGGCACGAACAGGGTCTCAGTTGATTCCTAAGCCTCAGGGCTTTCCATTAAGCCCAGCAGCCTTTTAAATAAATTCTCTCACTGCCTCTCCTGTTCCACTCTGCAGTCTAAATCTGCTCTGCACGTCCACAAGAAAAGGGATATGGGCGGGACACATCTCAGAGCAGCAACCTTGTCATCTCCATGTTCACCTGTGGTGGGTGGGGGTGGACAAAGGAGAGGAAGGCAGGAGGACACTGTTTCCCAAGTAAACACTTAAAATTCCCAAGGATGCACTGGAGACGTGGCTGGACTTGAATTAGACCCCAGGGTCTGGAGGACCAAGCAGCCACAGATAAAGGTAACCAGGGAGACGTCCCTGGGGTGGAGAGTCTGAACGCTGTTTTCACACTACTTAAGTGCCCGCTCTGGCATCTCAAGGTAATGGCATTAACTGCTTCTTCCCACATCACGTGGCCCGGCTTACAGTGCCACAGTGGGTAGGAAGATGCAAGTTTAACAATTTCATGGGCATATTCAGGGCTTTCGGGACCTTCTTAACTGGCAAGAATAAATCAGCCCCAGAGGCCAACAAAACCCAGGCAAGAATGAAAGTAGCCAGAGAAAACAACTTGGGGGTGGGGTGAGATGCCATTGAAAGCAAAAAAAGGCAGTGGAGGAACTGTTACTTTAATGAAGCAAAAACGGCATCTTCTCGGAAGGTTTTTTAAAATGGGTCCAGCTTGCCTCCTTAAGGCCAAACTGCCAAGGGACAGGCTTAGAGTGGGATCTCGCTGTCGCTGAAGTCTTGTCTGAATAATTCAATGTGACTCAGCTATCCTCTTCAACAGAAAATCTGATGTCCAGGCTCATTAGGTACCGCTGGCTCCAAATCTGGACCTCAATACAGGACTCTGCCCGGCCCCCCACACCACAGCTCTCCACACCATCTCTATTATGAGTCTCCACTCTCCCCACACAATAGCGCTCTGCCATCTGAACGGAAGGACCATTGTACTTCTTTCTGCTCTCTCTAGGCTCATCAGGTGGCTGGAGAGCACGTGACTGTCAGCTTTTCAGGTTCAAGTTCTTTTTCTTGGCATGGAGATATCGTGTTCTGCAGCTGGATAATGTGTGGGGAAGCACTTCGCAAACTGTTACCAAGCACAATGTGCTTCTCTTTACTACGATTACGTTTTATGTCTCCGGGAAAGCGTGCTTTGCAACACAAGAGAAAAAGAGAAGGCAGAATTCTCACTTATTAAAAAAAATTCTTATTACGTCCAGGTAGTATATATCAGTTATTTTTGCCTACATAGCATCCATTTTCCTCACTCCTAGCAATGTACAATCTCCCCCCCCTTCCCCCCCGGGGATAGGTGGACATTTCTTCTCTGTTATCCCCCTGATTCCATAGTGGGCACAGGACAAGGCTTAGCCAATCTGTGTATCCTTGGGTAGAGTGATTGGGTCAAGAATGGACAGGTGACTAGAGGCAGGAGAATCATAAATTTTGTGGAAACTACTTTTCTGCAAATATTCTTTTCCCATGGCCATTGGTATCTAGAATATTCATGTAAGCCTGGAGCTGCTGGGAGCTACATATGAAAAGTAAAGCCAACCTAAGATATCAATAGAGAGTGACTGAATCCTGAAGATATCGTTTGCACTCCTGGAACCAGCTATGCCTAAAACCCATGTTTGGCTGGACTACTCAGTTACAGGAGCCAGTATGAATTGAGTTTCTGTTCTTTCTTTTGAGACAGAGCCTCAAGCTATCCCCCTGGGTAGAGTGCTGTGGCATCACGCTCACAGCAACCTCCAACTCCTGGGCTCAAGCGAGTCTCCTGCCTCCACCTCCCAAGTAGCCGGGACCACAGGTGCCCGCCACAATGCCCAGCTATTTTTTGGTTGCAGCTGTCAT